>PVJD01014838.1:0-27439 GCA_004026545.1 Mormoops blainvillei
AAGCTTTTAAGAGAGCAATGATAATTAAAGTAAAAATTGACAGAATCAAAGGAAGAGAAATTGTTTGAAAATGCTATAGTAAAAACATAAAATAATTCACAAGTCTCAAAAGCACCAGTAAGCTGAAAGAGAACTTACCTATTACCATTCAGAAGCATGGGATTCATTAAGTCACAATCAGAATGAAATCCTAAAAGTCAATTTTCTTTTTAATTCTGGTAGAGTTCCATGAGCACTTAAAGAAATACATATAGCTAATGACATAGCTATAACTTCTAGGACTCCTTAAAAAGTAATAAACTGTTTCCCTATGAGTAGAGCTAAAAACTGGCCATTTAAGATTACTGAAACTTTGTTTGAGTCCCTTCTTTAATAGCATAAAAAAATTTGCATCCTTTGTCAACTTCATTTATAAATATGGAAGATATTTGCTCCTTGACCTGCCCTGGGAAGAAGTTTGTGCATAAATACCTTGAACTGTAGCACATATCCAGGTTTCAGAGTCAAATCTCGAGTTACTGCAAATCGATCCCCATCTGATTTTCCAAATACCATGGCTGATGGCATGGCAGAGCAGAAAGTTTCATTTTTAACCATTCCTTCATTAGCCAACATCAACCACACACTCATTTGATTCATAGGGTAATCAAAAACTGGCTTCTCATAAAAGTTCTAAAAGAAACAATACAAACAACACAGAAAGGCAATTTGATAGCTTTGAAAACAAGAAAGGAATGTTCATTTCACGACATGCAGAACCACGTACCACTGATATTTCTAGGACAATCTCTAATTTAACTAATTTTTTATTCCCATGAATTTCTTGTTCTGATGATATAATAAATTGAAAATATTTTGCCACTGTGCATCTAATTTTATAATCACACTAATAATCATTCTGGATGACTTGGCCAGACTTCATGGTTTTTTTATTTTTTACATCATCTAAATAATCTGGGAACTAGTAGCATAAAGAGGTAACAAAAATTAAGCGCAAACAAAAAGAAATTAAGTGCAAGCAGAAAACTTATATTATGTTCAAGTACTACATCCCTGGGGAAGTGAGAAGATCTTTAATCCCATCCAGTTTTATAATTGTCTTCTTGGAGTTCAGACATAGAAAAAATACCTGGGGTAAAGTTGGGTTGACAACTGGGATGATCTGCTTTTGCTTTTCTGACAGAATGATGATGTCATCGACTGCCCATTGGTCATAGTCCTCCCCAGAGAACACAGGCTGCCACCAGCGGAACCTGGTGCAAGGGGTCTTGGCAGCAGCTGGAAGCTCCAGGTAGACAAATCTGCATAGAAACATATCACTTCTGGTTAGGAAAGGAAAGCTGTGTCTTTCTTAGCAGCTGTTAAAATCACAAGAATTGCAATAAGAGAAAGTTTAGTTTTGTTTGATCTCTTGATATTTTTGAAAATTTTCAAAGTTTAATAGATCAGACAAGAGGTTTGAAGTTGTAAACTGGTTCAGTCCTGGTCATGTTTATTCTATTTGGAACTGTATCTTTTGGAGGTGCTATTTCAGCTGTGTTTTTTTCACTGAACAATGTCTTTTGACTACCATGGTAATGGTCATAACATTTTCAAGAAATAC
This sequence comes from Mormoops blainvillei, assembly GCA_004026545.1. Classification (NCBI taxonomy): domain Eukaryota; kingdom Metazoa; phylum Chordata; class Mammalia; order Chiroptera; family Mormoopidae; genus Mormoops; species Mormoops blainvillei. The sequence goes on from PVJD01014838.1 coordinate 1,604, forward strand.
CTAGAAAAAACTGTTTCTTTGTGTGTTATTACATTAAAATAACATTCAAAATTTTTCAAAGCCACTGTTACTTATTGTGGGAAAACTTAAGTATGCACTAAAAATGAAACATAACCTACCCATAGTCTACTGTATGAGGTTGGCCTCTGCTAAAATTTTGAAGTATAGCATTTTTGTGATGAAAATCTGTATGCATAAAGCTTTACTGACACTTCAGTTTATTTCTCAAGGTAAGAAACAGAATTATCAGGTCAAATAAACTGGTCATGTTTAGGGTTCTTGATTTTTCCAGCCTGTCTTGCTGTTCCCATGAGGAGAAAGCACTTGGCATTATCTTTTAATAATGACCATTTGACTGTTGAAAAGGATGTATTTCTTATTGCAAAAGAGGTTGGATATTATTCATGTTTTATTAAACATCTATATTTCCTCTTTTATAATATCTACTCATTCCTTTTACCCATTTTTCTATTGGGATCTTAGTGTTTTTCCTGATAATTTGTATAAGCTCTTTACAGAAACATTAACCCTCTGTTTCTCATAACAGTTGCAAATAATTTGTTTGTTTTCCTTCCTTTCATTTCTTTCGGTGTTTTTTGACATATACGTGTTACATGTGTATGTAGTTTTATATCTGCATGTGGTATATTTCTATGTAAGTAGTCTTTTTCTTTGTCAATACTTCCATGGAATTTATTTTTAGAAAGATTAGATTTTTTCCCAAAATTAGATAGTAACCTATATGTTTAAATATTGAGTATTAACCTGTCTTTAACAGTTTTTGGTGATGTACGGTAATAATCTAAATTGATATTTTCCCCCAAGAGCTGACCCATCATTTTCCAACACCGGTTGACTGAATAACCATTTCTTTCCTATTGATAGTTGATATACCTCTTTTTCTTATATAAGTTCTTATATAGTTGAGTCAATTTCTGGATCATCAATTTGGTTTCATTGTTTGTTCTATCCATGTACCACTATAATTCTATTTTAAATATGTAGGTTATATACATATTTTAACATCATGTAGGACTTTCCTCTATTTTTCCCCCCAAAAGTTTAGGCTCTTTTTGCCAGTTTGTACTTCTAGATATAGAGTTCAAAAAAAAAAAAGCCTCTAGGATTTTGATTGGATTGCATTAAACATAAATTAAAAGATACTCATGTCACAATATTAAGTTTTCCTATCAAGGGATGCTGTATTATTTTCCACTTATTTGTTTTCTTTCATCTCTGAAGGTAATTTTCAAGTTTTCTTAACTGAGATTCTTAGAATTGTTAACATTATTCTTATATTTATGTACGTATTAGCCACCATGAATGGGCTCTTTTTCTGCTATCCTCCAACTCAGAGTTTCTTAGCCATTTTAGTGTCGTGAACTCCTTGAAAATCTGGTGAAATATTCTGGTCCTAAAGAAAAATTCCCATAAAAATAAAGCTGAATATTTCTGGAATTTGAAAAAGCTTTTAAAGTTTTGTCTATATAGTAATCTAGTCACTTTACTGAACTCTTAGTATTCCAGAATGACAATGATGCCACTCGGAAAAATAATTTAAATTATTTTAAATTGTTTTAAAATCAGTTTGGCACCATTACAATTCCCTCTCCACTGTACTGGGGGAATCTCGCCTGGTTCCATCTCCCACTGACCATTCCTGACTTTCTCCCTAGATGTTCTCTTTCTTGTTTTACAAAGTTGCCTCTCCTCTGGTGGCTCCCTCTCCCATGTGTCCTTAGAAGGAGTGCTTTTGGTTGGTCTGTCTGTATGTCTATGTCTGTTATATTATGGAAAGTCACGTCATCTTTAAAGTACTCAGTATTTTAAAAACAATAAACATATGAACCTTCAGTCTACAAAATAGCTATATTTTAAGTAGCATTTAAAATATTTAATTTATAAAAATTTGAATCTATTCTTCAATAATCATTTTTTTTTCAATTAAAAATGGTTCAGTCGTAAAATATAACACAGGGACAACTTTAGTATGTTAAAGCTCAATAATGATTGGTCAACATATATAAAGAAAAAATTTTATCTTTGTGTGAAAGCGCAAATCTAGAGATTATAAAAAGGAATACCCTAAAAGTACAAATACAGAATTTCAAAATACTACATAACTGCAAAAAAAATTTAAATATAGATAAATATACTGATTGCCTGGTACAAAAATTAGCATTTTCCTTAACAGTCATTACCTAAGACATTTCATAACATATATTCCCCATCCATCAAAATAAAGACAGGGATGGGCCAGTGAAAAATTTTAGAAAATCCAAGCTTCACAGATTCATTCAAATGTTGTCTAGGACTCGCTCTGGGTTCAGCCATATGAAGACTTTTGATAAAATTCATCTTGCTGTTAAATCTAACAGACGAACATCTTTCATGTGTGTATTAAAAAAAAAAACAACAACCCGGAAATGCTTGGAATATCCCTATGTCACTGAGTTTCTTTGGGAAAACAGTGGTCTCACTTTTCTCTAGTCACATTTTTTCTCTCGAATTCTTAAAAGATTTAAATATAAATACAAGTGCTTTCTGTCCAAAAACCAAATGAAATGTTTACATATTAGGCTATCATTCATATCAGATATTTATGAGTTTGTCTATTTTTGCAAGAGTTAACATTTTGGAAACACCTCAACAACAGTGTAATCTTCACCATTCCTCGAAACCATAGGAAGGCTATTGGGGTTTGGTTACCTGGGTTTGCTGAAGTCCGAGAAATACATCTCCACCAGCAGGCGCCACTGGATGCCCCCGTTGTTGCTGTACTGAAGGAGGATGCCCTCCTCCCTGCTGTCGGGCTTGTTGCACGCGGTACTCTCTCCGCCTATTTGGATGTAGAACTGGACAAAGTCCACCCAGGAAGTGTCCAGATCCCAGCTCACCAGCTGTCTTTTCCCAGCCTTTCCGAAGGAGAGAAAGACCACAGATTCAATCATCTGGGAGCTCTTAGGCATTTTGTTGTTTCAGTTTCAAATTCATATGACCATCCTAGCTCTATGTGGAGATGATTTGTCCCCATTTATTGTTTTTTAACTTTTTTGATTTAATCTTTATTGCATTTTTTTCATTACCATTTATTGTTGAGAGGAGCAAGTTATGCCATTTAATTGTCTCTGTTTTGGTTATGGTAACTGTTCCTGGATACATTTGATTAGTCTCTACATTACCGATTGCCAGACTTGGTCATGAGATCCTTGGGAACTGTTAATTACACCAAAGAGTATTCAAAGGTCTTTAAAAATAAAATAAAGTTAATTTAAATTAAAACACTTCCAATGTTTGTTTTGTGAATCTCCTCCAGGTAGGGGAAGGGAGAATCTGAAAGCCCTTATAATGGGAGATCAGCTGGACCTGGGTTTGACTCTCAGTCCCTTATTCATGCGGTTTAGCTGTGTGACCTTTCTGAGCTTTTATCTTCCTCAAAGGCACAATATGGGTAATAATACCTTCCTTATAGGGTGATAATTACATGAAATAACATTTTGCATGAAACTTGCCTAGCACCCTGTCTTCCTGAGAGGTACACCGGGACTTCCTCCCCCATGGGAATGAAAGTAAAAGAGATTTAAGATAGAAACTTGACAAAAAAGAATGAGCACTTGAGTCTGTCCAGCTCCCAGTCAGTGTGTCTGTCTCTGCCTCTCTCTCTGTCTCTCACTTGGAAATAGAGAGATTGGGAGGGATCATCCCCCAGTCCCCACTACTTTTCTCCGCCCCACCTCCCACCCTCAATCTTCCCCCCATTTGGTTTTGTTGATGGGTCCTTTATGCATGTTCCTTGATGACCCTTCCCCTTCCTTTCCCCTGTCCTCACCCTCCCTCCTCTGTCAGTTTGTTTTTTATTTCAATGTTGCTGGTTATATTTTGCTTGCTTATTTTGTTGATTAAGTTCCACTTATAGGTGAGATCATATGATAACTGTCTTTCACCACCTGGCTTATTTCACTTAGCATAATGCTCTCTAGTTCCATCCATATTGTTGCAAAGGGTAGCAGCTCCTTCCTTTCTGCTGCATAGGATTCCATTGTGGAAATGTACCATAGTTTTTTGATCCACTGACTTACTGTTGGGCACTTAGGTTGCTTCCAATTCTTGGCTATTGTAAATTGTGCTGCCATGAACATTGGGGTGCATAGGTTCTTTTAAATTGGTGTTTCAGGGTTCTTAGGGTATAATCCCAGCAGTGGAATTTCTGGGTCAAAAGGCAATTCCATTTTTAGTTTTTTGAGGAAATTCCAAACTGTTTTTCATAGTGCCTGCACCAGTCTGCATTCCCATAGACAGTGCGCTGGGGTTCCCTTTTCTCCACATCCTTGATAGCACTTGTTTGTTGATTTGCTTATGATGGCCATTCTAGCTGGTATGAAGTGGTATCTCACTGTGGTCTTAATTTGCATCTCTCTGATGGCTAGGAAAGCTGAGCATCCTTTCATGTGCCTATGTACCCTGTGTACGTTCTCCTTGGAGAACTGTCTGTTCAGGTCCTTTGTCCATTTTTTAATTGGACTGTTTGTCTTCCTAGAGTGGAGTCATATGAGTTCTTTATATATTTGGAAATAGAGAGATTGGGACGGAGCATTTAAATAAGTTTTTGCGACCACTACATGGTCGCTTTGTGTCTAAAAATTTAAAAATTCCATCGCATCCACCAACTTGCCTCCTCTGCTTAGTGTTTCCTCTACATGTCACAGTCCTGTTGTGCAGTATTAGATGCAAATTGACAAGGTCTGTCATGATTCCTATTGTGTATAAATAGTTTCATGCTAATGAGATTGAAAAAAGTTTTGATCATGAGATTCTTCCATCCAGATTCTGCCAACGCTAATGTATGGTCTGCTCTGGACTGGACTTGGAGAGCTCCCAAGAAGTTCAATTAAAAGTTGGGAAGTAAAATTATGATAGGATATCCAGTTTAGAAAAAAACAACCCTCACACTTATAATTTAAACTCTACGCAAATTTACGAAGTTAATTAAGAAAGGGTTTCAGTTATAAGTCACAGGGGAAATACTTGGGGCTAATTAAAAGGGTACTGAAAAATCTAAAGCCGACTAAGAGATTCCCCTTTCTCCCCCAAAAAAGGGTTTCAATGAAATGAGAGCTAAAATTAATCCTGACACAGGAACTTATTCTTTGGAACTCTGAATTTGAAGCTTGTATTTGAGGAAAACTTAAAAGTAACGCGCATTTTCAATGCGTTATCTGTGCTTTTGATTTACTTGTTGATTTGAAATAGTGCAGGCGGGAAATATCTCAGAGAACAGTATAGTCTGGCTTAGGATCATTACAGGAAGAACGATTTTGGGAAAAGAACTACAGAACCTAGCTGGTTAATTCCAATCCAGCAAACTCCTATGAAAAACTTGGCATGTGGAACTAAGCCAGAAGGATAAAGATCTAAGGTGAGGAGAATTATAAAAATCCAATGATCCCAATTAGCTGGTTGGAATGCTTGGTTTATTGTGAACTTCACAGAGCAGTGTTATTTTTCCAGGAAACGATGGTGTTTGTCTCCAGAGGCTTTTGGAAGACTGTTTTGTGGGATTTTTGTAAATGGTGGAAAATATCATACAAACGTTTGGTTTGGCTAGAAGGTATTTTTCCCTAGAGAACAGCAAAAGTCATTTTCTTTTGTTTAGTGACCTGAAATGCTGAACATTATTGTAAAGGAAGAAGAGAAGGAAAAAGGAAATGGCTCATGCCAAACTTTTTGTTAGAATTTAGAATTTGATGTGACACATGCTTTGCCGCTTTTCTGTTATACTGATGAATGTATTTACATGAGCATGTGTAGACTTAAACATGCATGCAATGTGTGCGTGCATGTGTGTTGGAGTAGCAGGTTAAGGACCTCCTCGTTCCTGGAGTGTGGAAAATACCTTCCAATTTCCCTCCAACATTTTAGGATAAAATGGCTTACTGTTTTAAGGATTTAGATAAAAGAAAACAGATTTTAAAGGAAATGCGTTCAGACTTTGGAGACTTTAAAATGAGACTTCTAAAACACTTCATAAAACTTCACCTGTTATTTCCAATTAAAACCTTTTTATATCAAATGCCAGTAGAAAATAATTTTACTATATTTATTTTAAAATACCCATTTCTTTAGACCTTTTGTTGTTTTTCAGTCTCCTTCCTTCCTTCCTTCCTTCCTTCCTTAACAAACATTATTGGGCACCAATTTTATCAGGCAAAATACCATGTGTTAGGATAACAAACTTAAAAGGAGAATTCATGGATACATATATGCGGTATCAGGAGTGACAACTTTGGGCTGCAGACCAAGTTCTGTTCCTTGTTGACCTCATTTAGTCCCACGATCATTTATCAATTCTCCAATCTATTCAGTCTCGAGGGTATTTATTGATATGTAAGTGACTAACACATGGCATGCATTCTGACTTGTGCACCTTATCTAGAGTTGGCTCAGGCAGGAGGACTTTGCATCTAACTGATTACTATGAGAATAAAAATATAATCTCTATCTGTATAGAACACAGATAAGAGAGAAATTCAAAAAAAGAACATATTAGTGTAGTGTGCCATAGCTCCAGAAAGCTCCATGGAAGCAGCAGGATTTGAGCAGGATGCTGCAAGGTTTATATGGATGCAGAGATGCTGAAAGACAGAATGGTAGGCAGTGGAGACTAAGCAAAGACAGGGAAATGGGCAAAACCCGGAGTGAGGAGAAGAGTTTCTTTCGGGGGCAGAGGGTTCATGTTCGGAAAAAGAAAATAAGCTATGTAGTTAGGGCAGCAGTACTGGAGACCATCCTGAACATTTGTGCCAGAAAATGGACAGGAGAGAAGCGTGTTTCCAGATAAATTCATCTAGGGTGGTATCCTTTGGGTTACTGTCCCTTCTCTATTCCAATCATGCTAGCTGGTGGGGCTTGCCAAACTGTATATTCCTCCTCTGCCAAAGCAGTGAGTCCATGATCCTGGCTATGCAAATCAAAGCCCACCATTCCCCAGGATGCTGTGATTGGCCAATCAGAAACCTTCCCCAAAATTTTCTATGGTAGCTGCTTAAAGCTCTGTGGCCATAATTCCAATCTCATAATGACAGCTGACCTGAATTGAAAATACGGTCTACTCTCAAGGAGGGAGCTCTGTGGGCACCTGAGTTTCCGGTTCCAGATATCTCTGAGGGCAGTTCTGATTAAGACATTTCTGTGTTTTTTAAAAAAATATATTTTATTGATTATACTATTACAGTTGTCCCAATTTCCCCCCACTTTGGCCTCCTCTACCCAATACCCCCTGTTCCCTCTGGCAATCCCCCTCTTAGTAGTTCATTCATGTCCATGGGTCATACCTATACATTTTTTAGCTACTCCATTTCCTATAGTGTTCTTAACATCCCCCAGCCTATTTTGAACCTACCAATTTATACTTCTTAATCTCTGCACCTTTTCCCCTATTCTCCTTCATTCTCCCAACTGGTAACCATTCAAATGAACTTCATATCTATGATTCTGTTTCTGTTCTACTTGTTTGTTTAGCTTGCTTTTTAGATTAAATTGTTGATACTTGTAAATTTATTGTCATTTTAATGTTTACAGTTTTGATCTTCTTTTTCTTAAGCAGGTCCTTTTAATATTTCACATAATAATGTCTTGGTGATGATGAACTTCTTTAGCTTTCCTTGTCTCAGGAGCACTTTATTTGCCCTTCCATTCTAAGTAACAGCTTTGCTGGATGGTTGTAGGTCCTTGCTTTTCATCACTTTGAATACTTTTTGCCAGTCCATTCTAGCCTGCAAAATTTCTTTTGAGAAATCAGCTGACAGGCTTATGGGAACTCCTTTGTAGGTAACTCTGCTTTTCTCTTGCTGCTTTTAAGATTCTCTCATTATCTTTAACCTTTGGCATTGTAATTATGATGTGTCTTGGTGTGGTCCTTTTCACATCCATCTTATTTGGGAGACTCTGTGCTTCCTGGACTTGAATGTCTATTTCACCAGATTAGGGAAGTTTTTCTTTATTTTTTCAAGTAAGTTTTCAATTCCTTGCTTTTTCTCTTCTCATTCCAGCACCCCTGTGATTTGAATGTTGCTATATTTGAAGTTGTCCCAGAGGCTCCTTACCCTATCTTTATTTATTTATTTTTTTATTCTTTTTTCTTCTTGCTGTTCTGATTGAATTTTTTTCCCTTGTGTTCCAAATCACTGATTTGATTCTTGGCTTCATCCACTCTACTGTTGATTCCCCATAATTTTTTCTTTATTTCACTTAGTGTAACCTTCATTTCTGTCTGGGTCTCTTTTATGCTGTTGAAGTACTCAGTGAGTTCCTTGAGTATCCTAATAATCAGCATTTTGAACTCACTTGATAGATTGCTTATCTCCATTTTGTTTAGTTCTCTTTCTGGAGTTTTGTTCTGTTTTTTCATTTGGACCATATTTCTTTGTCTCCTCATTTTGGCAGCCTCCCTGTGTTTGTTTCTATGTATTAGGTAGAGCTGCTTGACTCCTTGGCTTAGTAGCATGGTCTAATGTAGAAAAGTGCATTCATAAGTTGGTCAGGGCAGAGCCTTAGTCAATGGCCTGGGCAGGGCAACCCTTGTGAACTAGGTTGACATTGTCTCAGATATGGTGCAGTAGGTCTGTGACTCTGTGTGTGAGGGGGGTTCAGAAAAGAGACAATGGCTACTGCCTGGCCTCTGGAGTTTTGTCTGGGAGGACGCTGTCCCCTGGCACTTGCCCTGATGCCAGATATTTCAGTTTCTTCCCATATGCCACTGGTGCCCATCTAGCTGCTGCCCCGAGCTTAGAGGGGGTGAGTCTGCTTAAGTCCTAAGTTCATTGTGGGCCCTTTAAGAGGAAATGCCCAAGAATCCTGCAGTTTACTCTGTTGCCTTATCCCCCACTGGATTTTACAGCCAGAAGTTATGGGGACTTATCTTTGCACTGGAACCCTGGCTGGGTGGTCTGTTGTATTAAGTCACTTATTGGCTATTACATCTGACCGTAAGATCCTGGGGACTTTCAATGTCAATGGATAAGAAATATCATTAAATGGAATCCATTCCTGATTTTCTATCATTCTCTATCTTGTTTTCTTGCTGATTCTTTGTTCGGACCATATATCAAAACAAAACCTGTACCTATGTTTGCATATGCATAAATTCACTTGTTTTGGATTTCTGCCCAAATTCCTCAATATATCAGCCCTATGGTACATCACCCACACTTGTGTGCTTCTTATATGATGAAGAGTGGCACATTTCCAATTGTCCTAGAATTGCTGGCCATAGATCCTGCTGGAAAAAAGTGGTGTTAAGTGCCCCACATTCTAGAGAGCTGCTAATAATTGGGCTTAGATACACTGCTCAGGTTGGAGAATGGGAACTGCTCCCCCTCTAGCTCTTTTGGAGATGATATAAAGAGATGAATGGAGGAGGAAGGAAGAAAAGAGTGCCATGCTTAGACTGTAGCAAGACAGGTGGTTCCCTCTCCCCTACCCCTAACCAAGCAACATGGGTTGGAGGTATTCTGAGATAATTAGCCTTAGAGATTCAGGCTGGCACCTCGGTCCCTAGTTGGTGTATGTTGACCTGTCTGCCTAATGTGTTGTTGCACTGGGGAAGCTGAACACTGCAAAACTTCCATGCAGGCCTCTCCTATGTACTTCATGTTGGTACACATCAAATTCAGATATTGAAAGCCTAACTCCAAAAAGGATGGAATTAGGAGGTGTGGGGCCTTTGGCAAGTAATTAGGTTTTAAGTGCAGAGTCCTCATGATGAGATTAGTGCCTTCATAAGAAGAGACATAGGAGAGCCTGCTTTCTCTCTGCTGACTCCACCATGTGAGGACAGAAAGAAGACGGAATCTCTGAACTAGGAAGTGGATCCTCAACAGACACCAAATCTGCTGTGTTTTTATGTTTTCCCCAGCTTTCACAACTGTGAGAGACAAATGTCTGCTGTTTAAGCTACCCAATGGTATTTTTAATGGTATTTTATATGCTGTATTTTTGTCTTAGTAGCTTGAGTTGACTAAGACAGTCCCACATCAGCAGATGCCACCAGCAGCCACTAAACTGAGCCAAAATCAGACTCAAGACGTTTGCTCACCAGGAAGGACTGATCAGTTCCCTAGGAACCGCTCTACCCACCCACCATTATTCTTCCTTCCAATCATACTCCTGAGGTTAATGGACTGACACATTTAATAAACACTTATAGAAGTGCTTTCTATGTATTAGGCATTGTCCTGCATGATTTACAAGTATACTAATGCACTTAATCTGCCCAATAACCCTAATGAGGTAGATACTCTTATTATCTCCACTTTACAGATGAGGAAGCCAAGGAAGAAGAGGGGTTAAGGGATTTGCGCAAAGTCGCACAGCTAGGAAGTGGTGAAATCAGATTGAAGCAGGTAGTCTGGTTCCAAAGTCACTGCTCTTAACCTCTAAACCCCACCACCTCCACCACTATTTACACCCCCACCTACAGGCCTGCATGTTCATATACCCTTCAAAGGCTGGGGTGAGAAGTGACCAGGACCCTGACCCAATGACAGACCCCCGAAGCACAAGACTGGCTGGTTCTGGAGGAAAGGAAAGCAATGAGATTTACATCAGGTCTAAGAGGGGCCGGATTTTTAAACTGGCCTATCCTGGATTTGTAGTAACCAAAAACGATCAGAAAACTATAAAAGCTTCCCAGATGTAGGTAAGGGACAGGAATTTGACAAAGGCCAGTTAAAAGCAAGGGAATGTGGGGAAAAATAAAACCTCCTATCTCTCCCGTCTGAGTTCAGACCACTCCACAATCGGTCACATACTGAAACAGCCATTGACTTGATCATGATTCCCATGCTTAGTCATGACTCAGCCGTCACGGCTTCCCCGCCCTAACTCATCATACCTTGCTGAAATACAGAGATGATCCAGAAGACACAACCCCACACCCTTGTTCTGGTTTTACAACTTCTCCCCCGATAACTTCTTGCCAGTCAGACTCCCAACCATTCTGGTTCTCGAAATCCGACATAATTGTAGAAGGAAGAGCAGCTTCTGGGTGGCATTCGGTGCCTTGATACCCCTGGTCACACCTAGAGAGAGAAAGCCATGTAAGCAAGCCATAGTTTCGTCTGTCAGTGCCATGGTCATGTGACCTGCATTTCCTATGTTTCACTTTTGCTCTGGTCTCAGCATTCACACTGTAGTTTTCTCTAAGTGTTAATCTGCATATGGGATAGTGACAACCTTCAATTATTCACACTGCAAAAATTATGAGTAGAATCCCTTCTTAAAAGAAATAATACTGTAACAGTAGAATTGCAGCATCGCGTAGTAATGAAGAAGGACGTGTGTGTGTGCGTGTGTGTGTGTGTGTGTGTGTGTTGGGCAGAGAGGATAGAGGGATTTTCCTGTAGCCTTAAAAAGTCACATATAAATATCTGCTCAACCAACATATAACTCTGGCCATGATTTATAGTTCCTCTTTCTGATTAAATTACATCTCTTTTAGAGCCTTTAAGCATTCAAGTGTGTTCCTGTTTCACCCTCATTAGCTGTAATCACCATCTCCCCTTGTATGCAACCTTGAGCTCTGGTGAAGTGGGGTAGGTAGGACAGCCTGTAGCAGCTGTTTGACTAGTTCTTTAAGACTGTCAGGGGAAAAGGAAGGAAACAATCCAAAGGCTCTTTTAACTACCAAAGAGAACTTTGGAGTTAATTAATAAACTCTGAAATTTAAACCCAAGAGGCCTTGTTTGAAGTTAGATTTTGAAGTTTAGAATATATGACTTTATACTAATTTAAATGTAACAATATCTTTTATATCTATAATAAGAACAGAAGGGAGGGTCACTTTCTTTCGGCTATTTTATCATCTATCAGTCTATCCATACAACTCTGATGATGGCTGCGGTGTCCCTGTAAACACAAATCCCGAGATGCAGAGGATCAGTCACACTTTCTGATGCGCGTACCTGCACATGCCATGGTCACAGGAGCCATGCCCACTGCACATGTTTGGGCACTGCTGGCCGATGTAGATGCCGTCCAAAGCCCACTCATCTTGGGCTGTATAATAGCTCTGACTCCAACGGAAGCGGGTGGCACTGGACCTAGAACAGGTACAGCGATAAAAACAGTATTTTAACTGACACATGGTAATATAGACAAAGAATGTCTGACTTTCTGGAACTCGTATTAAGCTGCCAATCATCCTTCTGTAGTAGTTCAATTTCCACTCAGTTACTACCCAATTCAACAATTCTATCACGAAGGGAAGTTAAAAATCCCCTTGTTTTGTATATACCTCCATTTTACTTTAATTTGACACATTTTAAAGAAAAACAAAATTTCATTTTTTGTTGTTGTAGTTGCACAGAGATTTGATGCTAGGAAAACAAACAAAATAAAAAAGAATATTTGAGTAAAATAAAGATATATACTAAACAGCCTCTCTTTCATTAATGAAAATGTGAAGTATTTAACTCAAGAGTTATACAATTTCTTATAATAAGCACATCAGTAGTTATTGAAAGACTTCCAGTTACCTCACAATATAAAACTCAAATTTTGTTTGGGATATTGTTTTGGGGTTGAGGGAACATGCTACAATATTGCAAGTATGAACATCTGGGTGCTAAATTCTGCTTATTATTTCTGAAACATTAACTTTCATAGGTTTCATGGATAACCTGATGTTAAGTGGAGGGAAGTTGAACATCTATTACATGTAGAGAAACACTACGGACCTTAATTCACTTAGCCCAGATACAAAATCTAAAGAAGAGAATCTTTTGAGAGCAATGTCAAGGTTTTTTATTTGTTGACAATCACAAAATTATTCCTTTAAAATTATATCATATTTTTCAGCTATGGAAATTTTCAAGGATCCATGATTACTTCTTTTTGGTCAAAGTGAAAAACAAAGACCACCCCCCCTCTTCCCGCCCAAATTGCAGAATTAATGTGCGTGCTCAGTTTCATTGATTAAACCTCCCCCAAGCACACCATCTACAGATACACTTGATCTTGACATCTGTGAATGATCCGTTAAGGTCTACTGCATCAATTATGCACATATTAAATACTCCCTAAGTACATACTAGACTGCTAAAATCCAGACTAAGTCCTTACTGTTTATTTTACCAATGGTCTGTGGCTAATAGGTTGCATTTTCATTTCTAGTAGGATAATTCCATATTCACTAAGTGCACCTAGTAGACACAGGTTTGCTGCATATCCGAGCTCATCATCAGATGCAACTCCTCTATGGAAATAGTTTATCTTTGTAATCTAACAGCCATCACAGTTTTCACAGTCCCATTAAGAAATGGTTTTTAGAAAAGCCTACTATAAAAATAGGCACATTGTCTTAGAGCATAGAGCCTTACAGAAAAGAAGTAAATTCAGACTCATGTGCCAGTGTCATAAAAAGAAGACGACTATATATATTTTTTAAGACTCCTTATAATCTGAGTCAAGTCTAGGGCCACAGGTGACTAGACTGTGAGCTCTTGTGGGGCCAGAGGTATCTTTGGTCTCAATAGTTCGCACAGGAACAGAAAAAAATTGGTGTACAAAAAGTTCTGCTAAATAAATGAGTCAATGAGTAGAGTGACAAGCCAAGAAAGGGCAGCCTGTCTCTGACTTCTGGGAGGTAATGAAGTGAAGAATGTTCTAAGAGTTAGGGGACTTGACCTGGACCTTGGCTCTGCAATTTGTCATCTGTGTGACCTTTCGTGAGAAATGTAAGCCTGGAAGGGCTTCTTGTCCCTTACCTTTCAAATAAAGGGATTGGGCAAACTGATTCCTAAGATCCCTTCCAGCTCACAAATTTAATAATTGCTTTGGTGGTTTGTTGACCAAGGTGAGAGTTTGTTTCCTTTATAGTCACATGCCTACATAAAACCCACAGCACACATTATTTTGAAGCTTTGATATTTCAACATTAAAATGGGGTTGGAGGGTTTTAGAAATCTGTCCCAGATCTCCCAGTTTATTTACGCTTCTAAACACTCACACATAGGCACATTCTGAATTCTTTTTCTGAGTAAACTTATCCTTACATGTGTCTTAAAAACTCTTGAAAAAGATATTTCCTCAAAATAAAAAGCTTAAAGTGGATTATTCCATTTAAAATTATAACCCACAGTTTAATGTGCTGATGTTAATTTGCAGAAAAAGAAGCAAAAGGAGGTAGAATATTGGCTTCATATTTAGTGAGAAAAAATTCGTCATGTCAGCAATCTCCAGCAGGTCACACGTGAGAGTATATGGTGTCATGTCACTGGTTCGCAGCTGAATCACTGATACATACTGCCCTCAATACAAATACTTAATTTGCCAATACCCTCCCTCCCACACTCATATTCTTAGAAGAAAAATCTTATGCACTTAAAAATTTGATAATGTTTTAATTGTTTTAGGTAAATTTTTTACTGGATTCAGGTTGACTGGGCTTTACAACCATCTAAGGACACTTTTCATACCAACACTTTTTAGTGCTAAACAGCTCAGTTCTACTTCTCCAGAAATATACTTAGCCATCAACTGGAAAGCCACTGTCAAAAATGTAGTACTATGTGCAGAAATAACTCACAGAACTTTTACATCTCTTCCATATATACTTTGTAATAAAGTTACTCTTCCTTAAAGGATTTTAAACTTCAAACCGGAAGTCTTGTTACAAAATCGGCTTCCATGGAATGATCAAGCCTCATAAAAGTCACTGAGACAGCGTAGACATTTTCACAACCAGCATAGAATTGGAGTTTTATAAGATTGTTTTAAAGATGCAGGCGCAAGTGCCTGTGCTTATGGAAACAGAGTATTACAGAAAAAAAGGTCCTCTGAGAGGATGGTCGCCAGCTTACTGCCCTTTGGGTCGAGTCTGAAAGTGGGCGCACTGAATCCTGAAATGAAGCTGACCTGCATTTAAGGTCCAAACTCTGTGGATTCCCAAAAGCAACAAATCTTGACAGTCTTTTTTTCATTTGATGTCCCCTCGCCAGTATAAACTTCTAGACTAAAATAAAATAACACTGAGTCATCTCTTGATAGTTAGGTAACCTGAGGCATCAAGGTAAATGAGACTGACCAGATATTGTATTTTCCACCTTCAGAGTTACTGTAATTACATTTACCCAATTATTCTGAAACTCAGTCATTAAGTGTTGATTTGTTTATAGAGTCGGCAACTGACAGCTGTTTCTGTCTCATTAGACCCTGTTCTTATGTAAATGTCTCTCATAAAAACAAAATTAATTTTCATTGGGTAACAAATGCTCAGTTCATATACGATAAAATATCTCTGAGCAGGTGTATACATATTAAATATTTCCACTTTAAGTAGCCCTATCTAGAATATTTTCTGAAGTTAACAGATCAATGATGATGCAGGGACCACATTTGCTTGTATGCATTAAATTTATAGTTGCATATGATTGAAACAAAACAGCAGAACATGGAGTTGCCGAAAGGAATACAGCTTCAAACTAAACTGCACTCCCTTTCCCCAGCGCTTTAGAAAAACATGCTATTTGCAGAAGCTTGAAATTAATATAATAAATGAAATTATCAAGAATGCCAAGGAGAATAAGTGTACTTTATCTTTATAGCAGAGCTTTTAAACATTATAAATCCAAAACAATGATAATAACCAGCTGAAAACTATTGTTTTGAGATATAGTGACAATGTTTAGTTTAAGTATTAGTCACTAGGAATATTAAATATCCTATAAGGCTGTGTTTTTCTTTTTTTAAAAAGACTTTATTTATTTACTTTTAGAGAGCGGAAGGGAGGAAGAGAGGAAAACATCAATGTGGTTGGATGCCTTTCATGCGCCCCCTACTGGGGACCTGGCCTGCAATCCAGGCATGCGCCCTAGACTGGGAATTCAACCAGCAACCCTTTGATTTGCAGGTGGGCATTCAATCCATTGAGCCACACCAGCCAGGGCTGTTTCCCCCCCCCCAAAATATTTTGACATTCTTTATCCAGGGATTTGAAGGATATTTGGAAAACAGGATTCAATTATTTACATACATGTACTTTACGACAAATGGTTGGAGGAATAATCTAGTTGATTTATTTTCTGTTTGCAAAAAGAGATTCCTCATAAAGAAACATCTTTTTAGTTCATTTAGGCTATTGAATTAAAATTCTATTTAATTTTCCAACATTTAATGAGCACCCCAACTATGTGGTAGGCACTGTGTTAGAACAAAACAGTTTAAGGGTCAATTAATATATTTCCTTGCAAGTGTCTGATAAACAGACACTTGCAAGGAAATATATTAATTAAAAGATGAGAATTGATCTTTTCTGATTACACTGAATCTTTCAACTTAGTAGTCTTTTAGGTTAAGAAATAACAATGTAATATAAAATCTAAGTGTAAAATAATCTGCAAAGGTTTTTTGATAACAATATTTTTGGATATAGCTTAAACTACATGAATTAAGAATAATAGTTTAGGAAATGAGATCAGAAGAATGGAGGTTCCTCTGGTCTCTCCCCTTGAAGTTGCAACAAGTTGAACTGCTATAATTCTGTGCACTGAAACAACTGAAAGTGGATGAATCATAATGATGGGGGGTCGGGGAGGAAAGAGAGAAGAACAGATATTGGCTCCACAGCTGGGAGCGCACTGTGGGCCTGAGACAGAGGAGGAATTGGGTTGTGGCCTGTGCTCCCTGCAACCCTGAGAACAGAGAGATACGGTGAGCGTTCCCGCCCCAGTGATGGGTACATGCCCTGAGGCTGAGCCCAGTAAGAGAGAGGAGGTACCCTGGGGTTGTTCAGTGGCCACCACTGCCAGGGACAAAAATAAAAGCCTAGAGCGTGGCTGCCACCCCTCACCCTCCCAGAGCTAGCAGCAGGCCCCAGAAGAAGCTGCAGCCGTGGGTGTTGGGCTACAGAGTTTATTATCTGTAGTCCTGAGAACTGGAGAGAAAGAAGCATTTTCCCCTGAGTGGCTGGTACACACTGTAGCTAACACCAGCCACAGGGATGGAGATACAGTGAGGCACCTAAGATCTGTCAGTTGTCATTACTGGGGGCAGAACAAAGCCACGAATGCACCTGCTGGTCTTACACAACCCAACTCATTCCAACCCAAAGGGCTACACTGACAGCTGGGCCTGTTTGGAGGGGACAGCACTGAGATTGGAATCGCATTACACCGACCACATTCCCCCATGGGGGTGGTGCGCTGAGACTGAGGCGATCTGGTCACAGAGGAGACGCCCATCTTCCCAAGTAACACTAGGCATTTTCCACCGCCTGGCAAAGATTCCAAAAGCCAGAACAGCGCAAGAGGAACTAAAAAACTTGCACTTCAGTGCCACCTTCTGGTTAACAAAAGAAAGACTTATCAACAAGAAATGGGGAAGTACCACACTAAAAAAAAAAAGGCATATTTCATTCTCATAGATGTCCAGTCAGACAAAGAACCCATCAAATACCATGAATAACCAAGGTAATGAGACAGATCACAAAGACAATAAAAATAAACTTCAAGACATGGAAATCTGTGATTTAAACAACAGAGAACTCAAGATTACAGTTTTGAAAAAATTCAATGAACACAGAGAGGTAGTTTTTAATGAACTCAGAAATAAAATTAATGAATAAAAGGAGTACTTTACTAAAGATGCTGAAACACTAAAAAAAAAAAATTCTGGAGACGAACAACTCATTAAAAGAGATGAAAAATTAACTCATAAGCTTAGGGAATAAAGCCAACCAGATGGAAGAAAGAATTAATGACACTGAAGATAGAAATCTAAAAATGATGTAAATGGAAGAGAGATTTGCAATAACTCTTACTATCTAGGGAACTACTTGACTCCAAGTGAGGGAGCAATATAAGAATAATGGGTATATCTGAAGGAGAAGAGAAAGGGAAGGAAACAGCCTATTCAGATGAATAGTTGATGAGAACTTGCCAAATCTATGGAAAGAGGTGGATCCCTGAATCTAAGAAGCAAACAGAACACCTAATTATCTCAATCCAAAAAGGCCTTCACCAAAGTACATTATATTAAAACTGTCAGAATTAATGACAAAGAAAGAATTCTTAAAGCAGCCAAGGAAAGGAAGATGGTAACTTACAAAGAAATGCCATTAGATTATCATTGGGTTTTTCAGCAGATATTCTACAAGTTAGTAGAGAGTGGAATCAAAATTCAAACTATTAAAAGAGAGAAATCACCAGCCAAGAATAATATATCCAGCTAAGTTATCCTTTAGATATGAAGGAGACATAAAGGCTGTTCTAGGAAAAAACACAAATATGAAGAAATTAAACAACATGCTGCTAAAAAACAACTGGATCAAAGGAGAAATAAAAGGAGACATCAAAAGATACACAGAAAGAAATGAGAATGACTTCCTGGCTGCTGTGGCTCAGTGGATTGAGTGCTGGCCCGAGAACCAAAGGGTCACTGGTTCGATTCCCCAGTCAGGGCAGATGTCTGTGTTGCGGGCCAGGTCCCCAGTAAGGGGCGCTCGAGAGGCAACTATGCATTGATGTTCCTCTCCCTCTTTCTCCCTCCCTTCTCCTCTCTCTAAAAATAAATAATAAAATTGTAAAAAAGAAATGAGAATGACAATATGACATATCAAAACTGCTAGGATGCAGCATGCAGCAATAAGAGGGAATTTTATATCATTACAGGTCTATCTCAAGAAACAATAAAAATCCCAATTAAAGAACCTAACATTACATCTTAAGGAAGTAGAAAAAGAAGAACAAATGCAGCCCCAAGTCAGCAGAAGGAAGGACATTTTTAAAAAATTAGAGAATTGAATGAAATAGAGAACAAAAAGACTATACAAAAAAAGTAATGCAACAAAGACCTAACCCCTTGGCTGGACTAACTAAGGAAAAAAAGATAAAACACATATAAACAAAATGAAATAAAAAAGGAGAAGAAATAAAAGAGAAGTTGAAACGGAAACCACAGAGATAGAAAGGATCATACAAGAATACTATGAAAGACTATATGCCACCAAATTCGATAACCTAGAAGAAATGGACAAGTTCTTAGAAATATATAACCTTCCTAGACTGGAAAATGTAAATGGACTGATCAACAGTTAGTAAATTGAAACAATTATCAAAAACCTCCCCAAAAAGTAGAAGTCCAGGACCAGATGGTTTCACTAGTGAATTCTACCACACATTCAAAGATTTAATTCCTATCGTTCTCAAACCCTTCCAAAAAGTTGGCTCTGGCTGTTGTGCCTCAGTTGGTTGGGGTATTGTCCCATAGAGTGAAAGGTTATAGTTTCAACTTCCCAGTCAGGGCACATGCCCAGTTTGCAGGTTTGATCCCCGGTTGACGTATGTAAGAGGAGGCAACCAATTGATGTTTCTCTCTCACGTTAATGTCTCAATGTCTCTCTCCACCCCCCGCTTCCTCTCTCCCTAAAAATAATTTTAAAAAAGTCTTTGGGTGAGGATAAGATAAAAAATAACCCCTTCCAAAAAACTGAAGAAGAGGCAATAGTTCCTAATGCATTATATGAGGCCAACATTACCCAGATACCAAAACCTAGCAAGGATAACACAAAAAAAGAAAAATACAGACCAAGATGTCTGATGAATACAGATTCAAAAATCTTAAACAAAATACTAACAAATCAAATACAATAGTGCATTAAAAAAGATACATCAGGATCAAGTGAGGTTCATCCCAGGGCACAAAGATGGTTGACCATATGCAAATCGATCAATGCAATACACCACACTAACAAAATGAAAGATAAAAATCACATGATAATATCAATATATACAGAAAAAAATCTGGCAAGATACAAGATCAATTTATCATTAAAACACTCAATAAAATGGGTACAGAAGGGAAGTAAAATGGATACAGAAGGAAAGTACCTCAAATAATAAAGGCCATATATGATAAACCTGCAGCTAATATCATAGTCAATGATGAAAACCTGAAAGCATTCCCTCTAAGGTTAGAAACAAGATACGGATGCCCACTCTCACCACTCTTATTCAATATAGTATGGAAATCCTAGCCAGAGCAATCAGGCAAAAGAAATAAATAAAAGGCATCCAAATTGGAAAGGAAAAAGTAAAATAATCACTTTTTGCAGATGACATGGTTCTTTATACAGAAAACCTTTATGACTCTACCAAAAACTATTAGAAGCAATAAACAAATACAGTAAAGTTGCAGCGTACAAAACCAATGTATCCAAATCCACTGCATTCCTATATACTAACAATGAAATTTCAGAAAAGGAATAAAAAATAATTTGTTTTAAAATTGAAACAAAGTAAAATACCTAGGAATAAAGTTAACAAAAAATGTGAAGAACCTATACACTAAAGAGTGCAAGATATTAAAAGAAATTGAAGAATACACAAGGAAACAAAAAGATATTTCATATTCATGGATTGGAAGAATCAACAGTTAATATGACCATAAAATCCAAGGCAATATACAGATTCAACAATCCCCATGAAAATCTAAATGACATTTTTTAAAGAAATAAAAAAAAGAATAATCAGATTTGCATGGAACAACAAAAGACTCTGAATAGCCACAGTAATCTTGTGAAAAAAGAATGAAGTTGGAGGTATCATACTCCCTCACTTCAAATTCTACTACAAAGCAACAATAAACCAAACAGTACGGTATTGGCAGAAAAAGAGACACACAGACTAATGGAACAGAATTGAGAGTTCAGAAATAAACCCACATGTATGTGGGAAAATAATTTTTGACCAAGGAGCCAAAAACACACAATAGAGAATATTAAGCCTCTTCAATAAGTAGTGCTAGGAAAATTGGAAAGCCACATGCAAAAGAATAAAACTAGACTGCAGTTTGTCCCCATATAAAAAAATAAATTCAAAATGGATCAAAGACCTAAATATAAGATCTGAAACTATAAATTACATAGAAGAAAACATAGGCACTAAACTCAAAGACCTTGGACTTAGAGAAGATTTTATGAATTTGACCTCAAAAGCAAGGGAAGTAAAAGCAAAAGTAAATATATGGGACCATAAAATACTAAAAAGCTTCTGCATAGCAGAAGAAACTGCCACAAAACAAAATGACAACCAACAAAAAGGGAGACAATATTTGAAAACAACACCTCTGATAAGGGGTGAATACCCAAAATTCATGAAGAACTCATACAACTCAACACCAAAAGACCAAACACTCCAATTAGAAAATGGGCAGAGGACCTGAACAGGCACTTATCCTAAGAAGACATACCAATGGGCAACAGATACATGAAAAGATGTTCAAATTCACTAGCTATTAGGGAAATGCAAATCAAACTACAATGAAATACCACCTGTTAAAATGGGTATTATCAATAAGACAAGTAAGTGTTGGAGGGGTTGTGGAGAAAAAGGAACCCTCATTCACTGCTAGTGGGAATGTAAATTGGTACAGCCACTATGAGAAACAGTGCAGAGGTTACATGCACGCACGCACGTGTGTGCGCGCGCGCACACACACACACACACCCTCAGTAGAGTGATTACCGGAGGGAAAAGGGGGTGGGGGGAGGTAGAAGAGGGTAAAGAGGGGACAAATGGTGATGGAAGGAGACTTGATTTGGGTGGTGAACACATAATATGATATACAGATAATGTATTATAGAATTGTACACTTGAAACCTATATAATTTATTAACCAATGCTACTCCAATAAATTTAATATGAAATTTAAAAAAGAAGTCCAAAATAACCAATTAAGAACTCTATTAAGGATAGAATTACTAGCCCTGGCTGGTGTAGCTCAGTAGATTGAGCGCTGGCCTGTGAACCAAAGGGTTGCCAGTTCGATTCCCCAGTTAGGGCACATTCCTGGGTTGTGGGCCCAGGAGTAGGGGGTGTGAGAGAGGCAACCACACACTGATGTTTCTCTCCCTCTCTTTCTCCCTCCCATCCCCTCTGTCTAAAAATAAAATCTTTAAAAAATCAATTAAAAAAAACTTCAAAAAAAAAAAAGAATAGTTACCATATGACCCAGCAACCCCTCTTCTTGGTATCTATCTGAAAAATTTGCAAACATTTATTGGTAAAGATATATGTACCTCTAGGTTCACTGCAGTGTTATTCATGGTGGCCAAGACATGGAAACAACCTAAGTGTCCTGTGATAGAGGATTAGATAAAGAAGATGTGGTACATATATACTGTGGAATGCTACTTAGCCATAAGAAAAGATGAAATACTGCCATTTGTGACAACATGGATAGGTCTTGAGAATATCATGTTAAATGAAATGTCAGTCAGAAAAAGTCAAGAATCATATGATTTCACTCATAAGTGGAATATAAAACTGAAAGTAACAAGTGAACAAACAGGCAAACAAACAAAAACTCATAGATACAGACAGTAGTATGGTTACCAGAGGGTTAGGGGGATGGGGGAAGGTAGAAAAGGGTAAAGGGGATAAAATACATGGTAATGAAAGGAGAGTTGACTCTGGGTGATGAACACACAGTGTAATACACAGAAGATGTATTACAGAATTGCACACTTGAACACTATATAATTTTATTAAACAATATCATCTCAATAAATGTAATTAAAAATAATACTTTATATCATTTCTGGGGATGAAAAGATACCTCTAAAATATACTATCAATATTATCTTACCATCATAATTTTGAAATAGTACCCCACATGTCAATGAACAAAAGTCAGTATATTTTAAATAATGAGGGTAATATACTTAATGGTGAAATAATGAAAAAAATAAATCTTAGTAGCTTTGTAGCAAGTTTGACCAGTATTTCAACTATCTGATATGTTGTTTTGTATCTTGATATATGTATCTGTAATATCATTGAAATTAAGTATGTCTTGATTATATTCCCAGCAGGAAAATAAAAACGTACGATGTTGGAGAAAGTGGCTACTTATTATACAAAGCATGAACAGAGTATCCAGAAAATGGCTCACAGTTAGATATTAAAAAATCTGTGGAAATCAAATTTCAAGCATCCAACTGACATAATGATGAATTCTTAAAAATCATCATGAAGGCATTCTTATATAATGCAGTAATTCAGTCTTCAACTACAGGAGGTATAATAATTCTAGGTTATTATTTAATCATTTTTTAGTGTAGAGCCTAACTTTTATATAAACTAAGAAGGGTTTATTTAGTAATTTCCTCTTTATAAAAGGGCACTTGGGAGGCAGGTACCATAGAAAATAGAATTCTTGTCTCTTCTATGCTTTTTCTATTACATAAATCGCAGAATCTTAGAGTTCCAGAACTGGAGGGACCTTTAAGATCAACTAATGAAATATTTTTATTATACTCATAAGGAATCAAGCAAAAAGGAAGGGGCTGTAAACAGGATTCTTAGGCTATTTGGAATTGCTGGGCCTAAGAATCCTGAAACACCAATTCAAAAGAACCTATGCACCCCAATGTTCATAGCAGCACAATTTACAATGGCCAAGAATGGGAAGCAACCTAAATGCCCATCATCAGTAAATGAGTGGGTCAAAAAAACTGTGGTACATTTACACAATGGAATACTACACAGCAGAAAGAAAGAAGGAATTCCTACCCTTAACAACAGCATGGATGGAACTGGAGAGCATTATGCTAAGTGAAATAAGCCAGAAGGTGAAAGACAAATACCATATGATCTCACCTGTAAGTGGAATCTAATCAACAAAACAAACAAGTAAGCAAAATATAGCCAACGACATTGAAATAAAGAACAAACTGACAGTAACCAGAGGGGAAGAGGGAGGGTGATGACAGGGGAAAGGGAGGGGAAGGGTCATCAAGGAACATGCATAAAGGACCCACCAACTAAGCCAAATGGAAGAAGGATTGAGGGTGGGAGGTGCGGGTGGGCGGGGTTGGGGAAAGTGGAGAAGGGAAAAACAAACAAAACAAAACAGTCAGGGGGAGGCTGGGAATAGTGTGGGCAATTAAGGAGCCAAAGAACTGGTGCGTGCAGTCCATGGACATGGACTAAGAGGCGTGGGGATGATGGGATGGAGTGCAGGGCAGAGGGCATAAAGGGGAGAAAAATGGGACAACTGTAAAAACATACTCAATAAAATAGAGCAAAAAAAAAAAAGAAAAAAGAGAAAAAGAGGCTGGGAACAGTTAAAATCATGTGATTAATTGATCATTGGCAGAGACATGCTGAGAATTCAGGCCTTCTAATTTCTAGTTGAAAGATCTTTCCTGGGTGAGCTCATCCTGTCTCAGGACTTTGAATGGTACTCATAGTGTTTAACTCTTCAACCCAAGCCTTTTGACTGAATTCCAGATTCATAACTCCAATTGGCTTCTTGACAGTTCTGCTTGGGTAGATAAGTATATCAAACTTCACATCACAAAAATAAAGTTCTTTTTTAAAAAACTGAAATATAGTTGGTATATAATGATATATTAGTTTCAGGTGTTGTATAACACAGTGATTTGATATTTATATATCTACCGTGATCACCACAATAAATCTAGTAACCATGTCACTGTGCAAAGTTATCATGCTAATTTTTAAATTGTTGTTAAAGTACAGGTGTCTCCATTTCCCCCCCAACCACTCCCCCCCGCCACCCTTCTCCACTTCCCACCCTCGATCCTATCCCCCCTTTGGCTTTGTCCGTGTGTCCTTTACACGTGTTCCTTGATGGCCCCTGCCTTTCTTTCCCACGTTATCCCCCTCCCTTCCCTCTGGTCACTGTCAGTTTGTTCTTTATTTGAATGTCTCTGGTTATATTTTGCTTGCTTGCTTGTCTGTTTTGTTAAGTTTCACTTATAGGTGAGATCATATGGTATTTGTCTTTCATCACCTGGCTTATTTCACTTAGCATAATGCTCTCCAGTTCCATCCATGCTGCTGTTAAGGGTAGGAGCTCCTTTCTTTCTGCTGTGTAGTATTCCACTGTGTAAATGTACCACAGTTTTTTGATCCACTCATTTACTGGTGATGGGCACTTAGGTTGCTTCCAATTCTCGGCTATTGTAAATTGTGCTGCTATGAACATTGGGGTGCATAGGTTCTTTTGAATAGGTGTTTCAGAATTCTTAGGGATAATCCCAGCAGTGGAACTGCTGAGTCAAAAGGCAGTTCCATTTTTAGTTTTCTAAGGAAATTCCATGCTGTTTTCCACAGTGGCTGCACCAGTCTTCATTCCCATCAACAGTGCACTAACGTTCCCTTTTCTCCACAACCTAGCCAGCACTTGTTGTTTGTTGATGTGTTTATGATGGCCATTCTGACTGGTGTGTAGTGGTATCCCATTGTGGTTTTAATTTGTATCTCTCTGATGGCTAGTGATGCTGAGCATCCTTTCATATGTGTCTGGGCTCTCTGTATGTCCTCTACCATGCTATTATTGACTATATACCTTTTTACCTTTTTTAAAAGTATATTTTTGAGATTATGCTATTACAGTTGTCCCAATTTTTCCCTCTTTGTCCTCCTCCACCTAGCCTTCGCCTGCTCCCTCAGGCAATCCCCACACTATTGTCTGTGTCCATGGGTCATGCCTATGTGTTCTTTTGTTACTTCATTTCCTATGTTGTACTTCACATCCCCGTGATTATTCTGTAACTACCAATTTGTACTTCTTAAAACCTTCACCTTTTTACCCAGCACTCCCTGCCCTGCTCCCATCTGGCAACCATCAAAATCTTCTCTGTATCTATGATTCTGTTTCTGTTCTGCTTGTTTGTTTTTTTAGATTAAATTGTTGATAGATATGTATTTATTGCCACTTTATTGTTCATGTTTTTGATCTTTTTCTTGTTTTTCTTCTTAAAGAAGACCCTTTAACATTTCATATATACTGATTTGGTGGTGATGAACTCCC
>PVJD01014839.1:0-27444 GCA_004026545.1 Mormoops blainvillei
CAGATGAGGGACTCAAATCCCTCCCGGTCTCGGGTCTGGTCCCCGGGGCACTTACAGTTCCCTCCCCGAGTGAGGGTCAGATGAGGGACTCAAATCCCTCCCGGTCTCGGGTCTGGTCCCCGGGGCACTTACCGGTGCGGCGCCTTCCGATAGATCGTGCTCTGAAGCCCTCACTTCCCGGCGGGAGTTGCGGGGTGGACTCCGGAGCCCCGGCCGGTTTGGGGCCCGAGAAATCTCAGGGCGCGCGCTTCCCCGGTCCCCAGCCGGGCCGCCGGGCGTCCGTCCCGCCCTGCCCAGCCGGCGGCAAATCAGCCCGAATGTATGTAAGGTCGCTTCCCGGTCAGGGAACCAAATGTTACAGAAAAAATGAAGCGACCAGACACTGAGGGGTTAGGAGCACGATCTTTATTTACGTGCACGGGCCCAGAGGAGACAAACTCCAAATTCTGAGCCCAGAACAATAGCCCCGCATTCCTTTTATGCTGGGCCAAGTGGGGGAAGGGTCTTGGGAGGCGTGGTATAGATTTGGCACGAAAAGGGTTTACAGAGGTGAAAGAGAAGCATTTACATTATAAGTCAGGGCAATTAGCATTTCATCTTTGGTATCAGTCTTGACTTCCTTTACAGTATCAGGTTTGATTCTCTCTACATCATGACTACAGCCAGTGCTTTTAATCTGGTTGTTCAATATCCTGCAAATATTTTAAAAAGCAATTTGATTAATGTAATAGCTTATCTAGATCCAAGCTCACCAGTAAGGTGACAACTAGTCACAGGTAGCTTTGGGGCACTTGAAATGTGTTATATTAAATTCACACTTGAATTTGAAGACTTACTATCTTCTTAAAAGAGTGCTACATATCTCACTAATATTAATAATAATAGCATCTTTGCATATTGAATTAAATACTGTGCTATTTAAATGAACATTACCTGTTTCTTTTTAATGGGGCTACTAGGACATTTTGAGTTGCACACGTGGCTCACTTTACCTCTCTGTTAGAACCCACTGAGTTTTCTGTACAAACCCATTTAGTTTTGGGCCTGTTTTTCTCAGATTTATCCTCATCCCAAAGGTTCATCCCATTTTGCACTCTTCTTAACTTCAGTCTCAGATGTGAGTCATATGCTGGCATTTTCAGCCTATCTCCCAGCATTCCCACCTTGACCTCTCTATGAGTTGTCTTTTACACATACTTCAGGGAAAGGAAAAATCACTTTATTTCCTTGAAAAAAAAAATCCTCCTTCTGCACCCAAATTGAGATTCCATTGTTTTTCTTTTTTTTAAGAACCTGAACTTTAGAATACAATAAGGAGTGAACTGTCAAATTTGACATAACTTTCCTTTCTAATATCAATGAGTCTGTCAGCCACACTAAAAATAAATAAATGACTTAATGCCACTGATGTCTTCCTCAGTGTCCTGTTCAGAGAATAAATTGCTTATGAAAGGAGAGAGATAGCTTCAGCAAAAGAAGGATTTCACCAGATTTTATTCTACATAAGGCAGCTAATTTGTAGGGTGAAGAGTGCACAGGCAATGCTATGCTCAGTGAATTCAAGATAGACTTACTTAATAGATATAAAACTGCTTTGACTGCTGGAAGCTAAAGTACAGAAAGAAGGGAGATGAAGGGGAGAGAACGGGGCATAAGAAAAATATATTCTATAGGATTTAATTACTTAACATACATTAAGGATATACTATATGCATTAACTTTTCATTTTCTAAATAAAAAGTTTTCAATTTTGATAGTTGGTTAATAAATGAATAAAAAGTATAATTTTATAATATTTTGAACATTCAAAAATTTATTTGGTTTTGTATAGAGCAAAAAATGTATAAAAGTATGCATAGCTAATTTATTTTTATTTAAAATTTTATTTAATAAAGTTCAAGCGATGAGCTTATATTCTGAGCTCATAATTAATGTATCCTGTCATGTCCAAAAATTTTAGATTCATGCCTTTTTTAGCCCTATTGTTTAAACATAAACATTTTATTTAGGATTTTGTTTAACTTTGATGTTTCTAAGAGATTTTTTTCCCAAGCTGAATCATTTGTTAGTGAATTAGAAACTTTCACTGCATCTTGAATTTTTTCCTTTTACAACATAGAATATTCTAACACTCCCTTAAAATACAAGTGATAGCTAACAGAACAAATGTTTTCTGGGAACCTGTTTTTCTTGTGTAGAGACTTTACTGCATCCAGGAGTAGTCATGGATTTTTCTCAATGTTATTCAAATCTCTGTACCAGTGTTTGCTGTTATAATGGGAATCAAGTCTTTTTGACCCCCACTATAATTTTAGGTCTTGAATGTATTCCAGAATATGTGTGGTGCACAATTTGTCACTGCACTGAAGAATATCAGTCATGTGCCTCCTAGCCCTCCTGAGGGCTAATATTAGGAATTATAATAAGTAAATGAAATATGGAATGCTGTTTCCTAACTCACTCATGGCCTACTTGAACCTAAGTAACTACCGAATAAAAAAATAATGTTATATTTATTTTAATGCTTCTAAAATTGATTGTGATAATGGTATTTCTCTACTAGGTAAAGCAAATGCTTTATTTATAATAAAAAACCTAGATGAAACTCTGCTTACTTCAGTCTACTTGATGTGTCTTTAACACTGAATCAGTACTATAGTTGTGGTGGTTATTGTTGTTGCAATTCAGCTTCAGCCTTAATGTTGTAGTCATATCTAGTTGTATGATAGTTAAATTTGTAATAACTCTATATGCTGATGGTTGCTTACTGCTCATACTTTTAATTTTCTGTCTGAACAATTTCTTTTCAGTCCCTAGAACATTAATGTTTTCCTTTACAAACACCAAGCCAGGAATTCCAGAGATTTGAAACCCTCAGAAATAGTTCACCACCAATGTCAAATGGGGTGATGGTAGGTAAATCTCACAATATTTTTGCCCCTTAGTTTAATTTTGAGGCACATCCTGCCCCAGCACTCTACAAACTTTATTATTTGGGGATCTTGTTGAATAGTCACATTCTGATTCAGTGGGTTTAGGGTGGTGCTTGAGATGACAACGGTGATGATGATGATGACAATATACTTCGAGTAGCAAGTCCTACAGCATCTCCCAGAATTCCCCAGTGGAATTAAGCTTGATCTATTTGCCCTCAAAGGAAAGTTACTTGATCTCTCCTTTAATTAGTTGTCTTTCCTTTACTATTTCCCGTTTCTCCACTAGTGTTTCCTACTTGTGTGTGAACCCTTATCTCAGATTCTGCTTCTGGGGAAACCCAGACGAAGACTATGCATAACACACATACTTACATATCTATCTCTTGATATGTCTATATAGATTCTATCTATTTATCTGTCTATCCTGAACATAGCAACATAGCACAGCGTTTTAAAGGATCCCGGCAGCTGAGGAGGTGAAAGAGAAAAGACAAAGGCATCCAGGAAAGAGTGGAAAGAGAAAACTGATGATCAGCAACTAAATTGACTTTTTCTTCCTCTTGCTGTAGTTGTCAAATGAATTTAGTGGAGAGCTGGTTAAAGAGGAGACTGGGCAGTTAGTTATGGCTGCATAAACAGTGCCTCTCCAAAAGCTCACAGAGAGATAGTCATTCTACTAGGAAACATTCTACTAGGGAACTTTTCACCTGATTCCATTATTCAGGGCACACTTTTGGGAGGATTGGCCCTTGGGGTCATGGAAAGAAGGTAGGTTATAGTTACTCTTGGAAGGACTGCAAGCAGTGTAAGTTGAGATGGTGGAGGAGGCAATGCCACCCTTCTGGACTTCTGAGTCAGCTACGTAAAGGGGAGGAACATTAGTGAATGGGCTTTGCAGATGGTCACCCAGAACTCTTCAGTGACTTTGTGCAGCCAATGCAATGGGTGCTATTTATTGTGGAAGTGTGACTGAGAAAAAAGTGCTGAACTTCCTCAGCTCTAACATCAACTCTACCCCTTCCTGGTTATGAATAGCGTGCTATTCAACCTCTTTAAGCATTAGTTTTCCAATCTGTGTAGTAGGGACAATAAAACAAATCTCATAGAGTTGTGATGAAAATTAAATAGATTAGTAGCTTAAAAAATGATGATACATGTACACAGTGGAATACTATTTGGCCATAAAAAAGAAGGAAATCTCACCGTTTTTGAAAGTGTGGATGGACCTGGATTTCACTTTGTGTAATGGAGAACATTATGTTAAGTGAAATAAGCCAGTAAGAGAAAGGCAAATACCACATAATTTTACCTATATGTGGAATCTAATGAACAAAATAAACTAATAAACAAAATAGAAATAGATTTATACATACAGAGAACAGAATGACAGCTGTCAGAGGGAAGAGGGGTTGGAGTACTGGATAAAAAAAGGTGAAGGAATTAAGCAAAAAAAAAAAAATAAAGCCCTCCTGGAGACAGACAACAGAATGGTGATTACCAGAAGGAAAGGGGGGATAAATGGTAATGGAAGGAGACTTGACTTTGGGTGGTGAACAGGCAGTGTAATATATAGGTGATGTATTATAGAAATGTATACTTGAACCTATATAATGTATTAACCAATGTCATCCCCAACAAATTCAGTAACAATTTTAAAAAAGGAAAATCAAATGAGATGCAGTGTATAAAGTATTCGTGTTTCTATAACCAGAGAATGAGAGCTGCTTTAATATTGCAAATATTCCCACCAATGTTGGGGAAATTGTGGGTGGTCATTTTACCTGATTCAGGCATTGTGTTTATTCACACACACATGGACACGTTTCATATCATATTCATAGAAAGCCACTGGAGTGATAAAGCCCTGATGATGTAAATCAATCCCAGTTCTGCCCTTAGCTCTACATGAAATCACCCCTGTGAAATCTTTCTGTGGACAAAGCAAACGCCTATTCTTGGTGGAACACTAATGGGAAACTTATTTTAAAGCTCTTGCTTCTCCTTCATTTAAAAGTCTGTGACCCCTGTTAAAATAGTTCCTGCCAAAGCCACTTTCAGTTTCTTAAGTTCAGTTGCCTGAGAACCACAGATCCAAGATCTCTTTCAGCAAAGGCTCAGTCTTGACAATGTTCTGCTATATCTGATAGTTTGGGGGTTGAAAGAGAAGCAAAATGACTTTGTTTCTGCTGTCATGACTCACTGATCACACCCAGTGGTCTCACCGTTTGCTGTGGTTTCTTTTCAGTGCCCTGACAGGTTGATATTCTGGAAGCAACAATTTGGAAGGCCAAGGACAGGTCAGTTCTTAGGAGTATGCAAAAGAAGAGCAGTCATTTTATGAAGGCTTTTGATTCCAGCGGTTCTTTCATCTTGATCTTTTTAAAGCAATTTCCCCACCTTAACCAAGTTCTGCCCTGGCCTCTTCATGGGCCAAAGAAGGTGGATGCTGATGGAAATCACAGATGTGCCAAACCTCCCTAGCAGTAGTCTGGTCAGAGGTCATTTGGCCCCTTTCCTATAACAGGTGGCACTTAGCCTGTACAATGGCTTCTACTTTTCAAGAGGATTTGAATTAAGAGACATTCAGGGTAAAATACTTTCAGTTGCATTTTATTTTCTGTAAAACCAATTACATGCTAACTGATAGCTGCCTTTTTGAAATAAGCCTGTAGTAGTAGGTATTATATGTATCAGACACAAAGTTTCTATTCTTTCAGTAGAATGAATTGTGATTGTTTCAAATTACGTTTCAGTATGCCACATAATAGATGTATTACACACACTTTATCTCACACATGTTTACACACACACGTGGAAGTGTGTTAGCAGTCAGAGAAAGTAGCATGAAGAATTTATGCTGATATCAAAAAAAGGAATATTTATTAGTAAAGTAAATAGTTTCTTAATTATACTATAATACTATTAGGAAATATTCCCATTTGTTAGTTAATTAATATGTTGGACTTGAAAGGGGCTTTCATTCGTGTTGAAACACTAAAAGTTTGTCCTCCCTCCTTCCTCCTTCCTACCAACTAGGAAAAAGGAAAGATACAAACCACACATGCTTGTAAAATTCAAACACATTTTAAAAGAACCAATAGGCCTGCAATTCTAACCTAAAGGATTCATATTGAAATAATTGATTTAGATAACAGATATCTAAATAGGTCCTAATTAATGAAGGGACTCAACCTGTCCCTGCTTCAGGGAATTGTCCAAGTTCCAAACAGCAGAGTTGACATTCACCTACCATGCAAAAACATGGGTACAAACACAGAGACTCTGGATGTTGCCTAGAGCCCAACGTGTCATCAGAAACAAAAGCATTCTATCTGGCAACTGTGTGATCTAACACTACTGACCCATATGAAAGGCTTCAGTACTGCCCCTCATTCTCTCCTCTGTAAAGCGTTCAACAGGGTGACCACCTAGGGATACACACATGCATTTTCTCCACACATACCATTAATGCAAGAGTCATATTTGTAGTTCCCCTAGGAAAAAATCAAAGACCAAGGGTGGGTGGCCCAGACTCTTGTTTGGACTGGAGAGAACAGACAACAGCTGTAGCACATCCCTGAGATTGGCTGCTGACAGGAAAAAGCATTGATGATTTCATCAGGTCTTATAGATCAGTAACAGCAGGACTCTCTCCCACTAATTAGTGGCCACCTTGGTAGCTACAGTTGGCTTGATTGAAATCAGTATTTTTAAAAACTTTTTGAATGGTGGTAAAAGGCATGTAACACAAAATTTACAATCTTAACCATTTTTAAAACTTAAAGTATAGTTGATACACATTACATTATTTTCAAGTGTTCAATGTTCAATGTAATTATTCAACATTTATATGCCTTACAAAGTGATCACCACAATAAATCTAGTAATCATCTGCCAACAATCCTAACCATTTTTAGTGTACAGCTTAGTATGTCAAGTATGTTAACATGTGTACAACCGACCTTCAGAACTCTTCATCTTTTGAAATTGAAACTCTACCTGTTAAACAATAACTCCCTGTTCCCTCTCTCCCACCCACCCCATGCCCAGAAACCACCATTCTACTTTGTGTCTGCATCAACTTGGCTACACTGGGCACCTCATTAAATGAAATTATACAGTATTTGTCTTCTTGTGACTGGTTTTTTGTTTCACTTAGCATAATGTCCTCAGTGCTACAACATGCATCAGAATTTCCTTCCCTTTTGATGCTGAATAATATTCCATTGTATGGATTATACCACATTTTGTTTATCCTTTCACATGTCGATGAATATTTGAATGCTTCTATCTTTTGGCTACTGTGAACAATGCTATTATAAACATGGGTATATGAAGGCAGTGTTTTCCATTACAACAGTAAAAGGGCTATGTTCTATTTCACAACTAACATATTACCTGGTCCTCAATAAGCCATGTATTTGGTAGAGAGTATGAATTGTTCTAATTCAGGGAGTCATTTTGACCCATAATATTCACTGATATAGCTGAGTGGGGTTAGGGAATCCATGGGTATGGAGCTGAAACGAAGCAAACTGGTCTGTAAATCTATCTCAATTTTAATGTCGGCCTTCTTAGCACTGAATTTTCATTGTCCAAACAGTTTCAGCCATGATACACTGAAGAAATATTACTTAAGAGCTCTACCCTTACTGATATAACAGTCATGGCTAACACAGTTGACCCTTAAACAACGCAGGTTTGAATTGTATGGGTCAATTGAACTTCATGGGTCATTTGAAAAAACTGTAACTGGGCCTGAGTGGCTCAAACTCGTGTTGTCCAAGGATCAACTGTTCTTGCACAGTGCTTAAAAAGTCCCAGATGCCAATTTTAGCTATTATATTATTGAGATACGTTTTTACAAGTGGAAGAAATGAGTCAGAGTGGCTAAGCCCCTCAGGGCTAGTATTTGAACCCAGACACGTTCACTCCAGAGTTCATGCAGTTACCACTACACCACACCATATCCCATCAGTGCACGTATATGCACTTATATGGATACGTGTGTGGGGATGTGTGTGTGTATATAATCGCTATTTTTTGACAGCCAACAATGAGAGAAGGCACAATTAGAACTCCAAATTGACATTGCCAGAAAATGGTGCAACAACATATAGGAGAAAAGTACTTTGGTTTTGTAATTGAAACCAACTAGTTTGAATCCCAACTTTCCTACCAGCTGTCTGGTGACATTGACCAAGTGTTCTATTCTCTTGGCTTCAGTTTCCTTATCTGAAAATGAGGATAATAATAATATCTATTTGACATGGTTGTAAACATTTAAGGAAATAATATCTATAAAATACTTAGCTCACAGTAGATACTCAATAAATGCTATTTCTCTGAACTCTTATGAGGCAAGAAAAGAATGTGATCTTTAAAACAAATATGCACTTTTATAAAAATATTCATTACCACTTTATTTTTCTCTGTACAAAGGCACTTAAAAATTAGATTGCCTCCTTTCTGTTTTGCATTCTGCTAGAATCTATTCAGAAATACAGAAGACATGCTATGTCAGAAACCTAATAAGAAAACCTGATAAAATCAACCCCATATTTACTTCAAGTGGGAAAGGAGTTCCAAATACCAGGATCAGGAAAACCACTAATAGTCTATACCTGTATCCCCCTTCCCTTTATTCCAGAATACCATGACTCTGAGCACTGGTCATAAACCAGACTTTAATGCCTACCCAGGATGCACCACCCCCCAGTCTTAACTCAAGGCCATCATTGTATAATCATGTCTTGACAGCCACATAATCAAAGTCTTACCTTTTTCCCTTGATTTAACTTTTTTAAACAATTGGATTAATAGAAAAAGCTATAAATCCACCATTTTACTGATAATACCATACTCACACAGAATCCTAGATAATATGTGTCTAGTTAACTGTGTTGATTCAAGAATAAGCCTTTTTGAACTAAGTTAACTCAAGAATGATTGCCCTTGTTGCACAAGGAAAGATTTCTTTGCATTGCCCCAATATTCTTTGCTTGGAAGATGTGCACAGCAAAACCCCAAGGGGACCAAAGAGAAATGCACACAAATCCAGGTCTACCATTCTCAAAGGGAAGACTTTCCTGATAGCAGAGGAGTTT
The DNA here is from genome assembly GCA_004026545.1 of Mormoops blainvillei. Lineage (NCBI taxonomy): Eukaryota > Metazoa > Chordata > Mammalia > Chiroptera > Mormoopidae > Mormoops > Mormoops blainvillei. The sequence continues at coordinate 9,044 of PVJD01014839.1, forward strand.
CTCTGTAGAGACTGAAAGATAGTGTATATCTTAATGTGGATACTTTACCACATATATAAAACAAATGTTTCATTGTCCTCTTTCTTTTTTTTTTGTACTGCTTCTCCTTGAGTCAAAAGTTTAACTTCTAAGTTGTTTTCATTGTATGGTATTAGGGATTGATTGCCATTTAAGCCAAACACCAAATGAATGACAAGTTCAAACAAGCTTAAGGAGTTTTGGAACAGCCTGTGAGATAGATTCTGTCTTCTCATTTGTGCACCAAGCATCTTGCCTCCACATTATTGGAGGTTCCAACCTACTGATAGGTAAAAACAGTTGATTGAGTTCAAAAGGCAGAAATGGAAGTGTCTGTTTTTGTTTCTGTTTTTTACAGACTATTACTTTGGAGCAGTTAAGGTTCACCACAAAATGGAGAAAAACATACAAAGATATCCCATATAGTCCTGCCCCTACACATGCACAGCCTCCCTCATTATCAACCTACCCCACCAGAGTGGTACATTTGTTACAAATAATGAACCTACATTGACATGTCATCACCCAAACTTCACAGTCTCCGTCAGGGTTCACTCTTGGTATTGTACATTCTATGGGTTTGGACAAATGTATAATCACAATTGAGTGTACTATGTATAATGACAATGGAAGTGTGAATTGTTTTTCTTCATTGCTCTCTTTTGTTTATTGCCAGAGAGGACAAAATGGGGTTCCAGCAATCAGTTACAGGACCTGGAGAACCAGTGCTTTTCTGAATGGAAGTTAATGCTAGCTGCAAAAACTACTATTTTCCAGAGTTGGATCAACTCTTTGGACTTTTAAGACATGGCTGCCAGCTGTTTTGTGTGTTGTGGCAGTTCATGCTTTCTGATGTCTTTTCTTGAACAATAAGTCTCTCCTTGGAAGTGGGCAGAATGTCTTCTGCCAACATTTATGCCAGATTATATTTTTTCTCTGAGGCCATCTCTGCTTACAACTGATCTTGAACTATTCAGTTACTGTACTGCATGATTTTAGAGCACATTCCCATTGCTGAGGTGAAATCAAGCATGAGCTAGGGTAGTGACTGGTTAAGAGTGTAAAGTAAATTTTGAATCAAGGTGAGAATTCACAGGCCTTGGTCCACTGAGCCATGTTTCCCATGCTTATATGTCTGTGAAACAGCTGCTGTGAATTGAAACTGAGAAATATTCTCAGCAAAGTTGAAGATTTAAAAAAAAGCAAACCCTCCCTTCCCCATCTTTTTTTGATACAGAATCTGTCACCTTCCTCACAGTGACTGGTCTTTGGCTTGAATGCTTCGTGACAGGATGCTCACTGCCTCTCAAGCAATTTGTCTCAGACCTAAGTGTGTGTTCTTGACAGAAACATATTCCTTCTGTTGGGCAGAGTTAAGAGTCTACTTGTTGGTCTTTGAAACTTGGCCAGTATTTTGGAAGAATTTTTGGAAATAATTTTTAAAAAAGAAAATGTTGCATGCTTTAAAATTGAGATCACTGAATCTGAAGTTCATGAGCCTTACTCCTATAAGTTATAGATCAGTTTAGTTCTTTATTTCTCAGGGTATCATCTCTTTGCTTTTTACCTCTGCCATTTTCTTCTATTTTCTGCTTGCTGTCTTCCTTATCTCTGTATATGTTTTTCATCCTTTTCTCTGTCTCTCATACATATATCCCTCCTTGGGTGTTTTTCCGTTTTGATGCCCTTTTTCCTTATTTGCCTTTCTTCTTAATTTTAATGAATTTTTATTGGGCACCTATTTCAGACTCAGGAGTGGGCTATTAAAAAATATAAGGAAAGCTCTGCCCTTCAAGAAAATAAGCTCCTCTGAAGAATCTGGTATCTCTCCTTTAATTAGCCATAATAGAACAGAGTTATTTTTCCTGGCTTTGTCTTATGTGCCTTGTAGTTAACTAAAAAAGGAAAAGAAAAACAAGCAAATTGAGTATATTATATTTCTTATTGCTAGGAACAAAAAGATAATCTATGTGTGGTGTTTCTTTTTTTTATCCTTTTTGTGATACGCCATTGCTTTCCCACCTTTTACATCAATGGACTTCTCTGGAAAAAAAAAAATTCTTTATCTCCATATTACTCCTTTTCTTTGGCAGACAAAAAAGTTAGGAATAAGGCTCAGGTGCCACAGAGGCCCTACTGGTTTATCTGCCTTATCAGGAAGCAGTGCCATGTGGTTGACTTGTAGTCAGACACCCGCTGGCCTTTCACATAGTGAAATGTATGTAGTCAGTGGTCCTCAAACTCGAGCCTGTACTGAATCACCTGGAAGGCTGGCTATAGCACCCATTTCTGGGTCTACCCCCAGAGTTTACGATTCATAAATTTTGGGGTGGGACCTGAGAATCTGCATTTCTAACTAGTTCCAGAATGAGGCTGATGCTGTTGGTCCTGGGACCACATTTTGAAAACCACTGTAATAAACTGAACCTCAAATACCCAGGTAACAGTTTTGCCAGTAGATGATTGGTGGCAGGTCTTCATTTTTTGTTGTTGTTGTTCAGACTCGTGAATCTTAAAACAACCCTTTAAATAAAAATATTATTTAATATACTGTCCTTATTGAAATGTTTTTCTACTAGTGAAGAAAATGATTATTCTCAAGAGTCTCAGAACTTTTAACCTTGGCATGGATCCGAGGGGCCGGAGGACCCTCCCTTCGATGCTGCTTAGTGTTTGCACACTTCTCTCCCACTGTGTTGTGCACTGCTCGGCAGGTTTTTGGTCATCTCTGACGATACTCTTTTTCTAAGCAAAGGAGAAAAAGCACAAGCAAGACCCTGATTATAAAATGCTGATTTTAAAGGCCTCCTTCTCTTATTGTTTTTATAATTAAAGAAACCTAATCTCCTCAAACTGCCCTGTCATGCCTTTTCCTGACATCATGTTTGTTTTCTTTTAAAAAAGAACATAACAACTTTAAAAGTTAGGGTTCTTCTGGACCCAGGCTGGGGACAGGCCAGCTGTTGTGGGTGTCCATCCCTGAACACACATATGTAGTGTGTGTACATGTACATGTGTGCAAGGGAGGAGTGGAGAGCTTTGGAGCTGCCCAACTCATGAAACATACAAATCTTTCACTGTTTCGGGCCCCTGAAGATCAGGTTGATAGATGGGTTCAGTGATACAAGAAAGATTTTCACAATTTAAAAACTCTTAAAAATTATATTTAAATGTGACTTAATAAACTGAAACTTCCAAGGAAATAGTTTTTATTAATTTGCTGATTTTTCAGTCCATCCCAGTAATAGCAAGTGTATTGCAGTGGGTCTCGTTTGAGAACCTTTTTGGTTTTCTGAAACTAAGCTGTGACGATACTTCTCATTTGAACCATAAAAAATAATAATAATTCATTGTGAGTCCTGGGAATATTTCACTTACAAACACCATACTATCTTTTTAAATTTATTTAGCATACTTACCTTCAGACTCCAAGTTAGTGGTACATTTCAACATATTCAGTATTGTCTATGTTGGTGGTTGGATGTGATCACACTGGAAAGACCCTGACATATACATGTGACTGGGAGTGAGGGATTTAATGTTCTAGCTAATGAAAAAATGGAGACATGTCCCAGCTCTAGTCCAAAGTACTTTTGTGACTTTCCCAAGAGGCAATTACAGCAGACCACTTTGTCCATCTGTCTTCTTTGCTCTTTCAAAGAAACTCAGCTTTTCTGGACAAGGACAGAAGACCCCAGAACTGAACTAATCAAGAATTAATTCCTTCTTTCAGAATCAGGCTAACCCAGAATAGAGTGAGTCTCATTCTCCCTGTTGACCACTTGTCACCTGTTTCAATAAATGACACGTATTACACCGCAGCACACAGTTTATTTGTGATCATTAAGAGAAGTAATAAAGGGGGAGGGTCTAATAACGTGTGCTGAGATGGAGCTGATTTCCTCCTAGCATCAGACATCCCTCTGGTCCATTAAAGAGAGACCGAGTTTCCATTTCTGTACTAAACCCTAGTTCTGCCTTCCTAGGCATGAGAGGCTAAACTATAGGGAACATTTTTTGTTTTGTTCCTCTATTTGTTTTTTGTATACCAGTCTTTGCCACTTCATTAGCTCTCCTTTGCTATGATTAAGGATAAATACTATGGCATGGAGTGGGGACAAAAAAAACAAACAAACTGAAAAAGGGACAGGGAAAGGGTAGAGGAAGAAAGATCCAAAGCTCAGAGCCCCGGGAAGTGCTAAGATGAGAACAGAATACCCTAAGTGAATGCAGGAGAGACCAGGGCCTGAGGCACTACCTTCAGAAAGGCCAGCGTGAGGCAGGATGTCCAAAGCCAGAGCCAAAGGAAGACCAGTCGGATGGCTCGCAGTACTGACCCTGGGAGACAACTGCAATAAAGGCCATGTGGCAAGTACATCCACAGTGACTCTCCCCTGGTTGTGCATGAGAATCACCAGCAGCTTTCGAGAAATGCTAGTGCCAGGAGAGCTCCATGTCTAACAAAGGCATAAAAATTTCAGGTTAATAGTTATCTCTGTTACAGGCAAATGGGTGACTAGGTAAGGAACACATAGATAATAAACTACTTGTAATGTTCTGGTCCTTAAATCAGGTGGTAAGTTCACCTGTATTTATTATATTATTAAAGTCTAATTAAAAGAGATACATGCATGGACAGTGATGACAGTGTGCCATGAATCACATATCAAGGTTTGAACTTAACAAATTCTAAGCACCTGAGATCTGATTTCAAAAATTGCTAATACACAGAGCTTACCATCAAATATCCTGGTTTAAGTGGTACAAGGTAAAGTCCAAGCATCAGTATCTTTTAAAATCTTCCCAGCTGGCTCTCATGCACAGCCAGGTTTGGGGACCACTCTGGTACGGGAACACAGAGGAAAGAATGACTGATTCCCCAGAGGCAGGAGAAAACCAGGTCTGGGAGACTTCACAGAAGGTGGCACTTAAGCTGGGCTTCGAAGCACGAGTACGACCTAGAGAAATGCACAAGGCATTTCTAAGTAGGGAGAGAACTGCAGTAGGACCTGGGAGGTATAAGGATTCGTGGCTGTTCAGAGCGGCAGGTCAGCGTGCAGTAACTGCATGAGGCTGTATCAGAGGGTGTGTGGGGAATGGGTAGAAAAGAAACAAAGGCAGGAAGATAGATGGGAGCAAGTTACACTTTGAGTGCTTTGAGTGCCATGTAAGAAATTTAAATTTTTTTTGCAGTCAGTGGAAAATCATAGACAATTTTTAATTAAGGAAATGATTTTTTTAAACTTTTATTTATTTATTTTTTTATTTACTGCTCTTCAGTTACAGTTGTCCCGCTTTTTCCCCATAGCTCACCCCTATCCTGCCCCCCCAACTCCCGGTCAATCCCTTCCACTGTTTGTGTCCATGACTCCTCCATTGTGTTCCTTTCCTTGCCCCTACCTCCTCTTTCTCCCATTATCCACCCCCCAGCCCCCAGCCCCTGGCCCTTGTCAGTTTGTTTTTTATTTCCAAGTCTCTGGTTCTATTTTGCTCATTTGTTTGTTTTGTTAAGTAGGTTCTACTTATAGGTGAGATCATATGGTATTTGTCTTTCACCACCTGGCTTATTTCACTTAGCATAATGCTCTCCAGTTCCATACATGCTGTCACGAAAGGTAGGAGTTCCTTCTTTCTTTCTGCTGTGTAGTATTCCATTGTATAAATGTACTGCAGCTTTTTGATCTGCTCATTTACTGATGGGCACTTAGGCTGTTTGGAGCTCTTGGCTATTGTAAACTGTGCTGCTATGAACATTGGGATGCATAGGTTCTTTTGAATTGGTGTTTCAGGGTTCCTAGGGTATAGTCCCAGCAGTAGGATTGCTGGTTTGGAAAGCAGTTCCATCTTTAGTTTCCTGAGGAAATTTCATTCTATTTTCCACAGTGGTCACACCAGTCTACATTCCCACCAACAGTGTACTAGGGGTGCCTTTTCTCTACAGCCTCGCCAGCACTTGTTGTTTATTGATTTATTAATGATGATCATTCTGACCAGTATCTCATTGTGGTTTTAATTTGCATCTCACTAATGGCTAGTGATGTTGTGCATTTTTTCATGTGTTTCTGGACCCTCTGTATATCCTCCTTGGGAGGGTGTCTTTTCAGGTCCTTTGCCCATTTTTTAATTGGATTGCTTGTCTTCCTGCTGTGGAGTCAGGTGAGTTCTTTATATATTTTGGATATCAAACCCTTGTCCAAGATATCATTGGCAAATATATTTTCCCATACAGTTGGTTCCCTTTCAATTTTGTTGATGTTTTCTTTAGCTGTGCAGAAGCTTTTTAGTTTGATGTAGTCCCATTTGTTTATTCTTTCCTTTATATCCCTTGTCCTGAGGGATGTATTGGTGAAAATACTGCTGTGTGGGATATCTGAAATTTTCCTGTCTATGTTTTCCTTTAGGACTTTTATAATGTCACTACTTATATTTAAGTCTTTTACCCATCCTGAGTTTATTCTGGTGTATCATGCAAGTTGGTGGTCTAGTTTCATATTTTTGCATGTACTTGTCCAGATCTCCCAACACCATTTATTGAAGAGGCTATTTTTACTCTATTTTATGTTCCCGCCCCCTTGGTCAAATATTAACTGACTGTATTGACATGGGTTTATATCTGGGCTCTCTATTCTGTTCCATTGGTCTATGTGTCTGTTCTTATGCCAGTAGCAGACTGTTTTGATTACAGCGGCTCTGTAATATAGCTTGATATCAGGTATTCTGATCCTTCCTACTTTGTTCTTCTTTCTCAAAATGCTGAGACTATTTGGGGTTGTTTATGGTTCCATACACATTTTTGAAATATTTGTTCTATATCTGTGAAATATGTTATTGGTGTTTTGATAGGGATTGTGTTGAATCTATAGGTTGCTTTGGGTAGTATGGACATTTTAATGATTTTAATTCTTCCAATCCACGAACATGTTATATGCTTCCATTTATTTGTGTCTTCCTTAATTTCTTTCTTTGGTGTTCTATAGTTTTCTGAGTACAAGTCTTTTACTTCCTTGGTTAAATTTATTCCTAAGTATTTTATTTCTCTTGTTCTAAGTAAATGGGATTTTTTCCTAATTTCTGTTTCTGATATTTCATTGTTGGTATACAAAAATGCCTTTGATTTCTGAATATTGATTTTGTAAATCCTACTATTTTACCAGATTCACTTAGTAGGTCAAATAGTTTTCTTGTGGAGTCTATAGGGTTTTCTATATACACTATCATATCATCTGCGAACAGTAACAGCTTTACTTCCTCCTTTCCAATTTGGATGCCTTTTATTTCTTTTTCTTGTCTGATTGCTGTGGCTAGAACTTCCAATACAATGTTGAATAGAAGTGGTGAATGTGGACACCGTTGTTCCTGATCTTAGTGGGAAAATTTTTAGTTTTTGCCCGTTGCGTATGATGTCGGCTGTATGTTTCTCATATATGGCTTTTATTATGTTGAAGTGTGCTCCCTCTATTCCCACTTTTCTGAGCGTTTTTTATCATAAGTGGGCGTTCTACTTTTTAGTAGTAACATCACATGTAAATGGATTAAACGTGCCGATCAAAAGACATAGGGTAATTGAATGGATAAGAAAACATGATCTGTACATATGCTGTCTACAAGAGACCCACCTCAGAACAAAAGACCTACACAAACTGAAAGTGAAGGGTTGGAAAAAATATTCCAAGCAAAAGGACAGGAGAAAAAAGCCAGGGTGGCAATATTTATATTAGACAAAATAGATTTCAAAACAAAGGCCATAAAAAGAAGCAAAGTAGGCCACTTCATAATTCTAAAGGGAAGAATCCATCAGGAAGCTATAAACATCATAAATGTATATGTACCCAACATAGGAGCACCCAAATATATAAAGAAAATCTTGGAGGACTTCAGGAAAGATATAGACAGAAACATACTTATAGGAGGGGATTTTAACACCCCATCGTCAACAATGGACGTCTCTTCCAAACAAGGAATAAACCAGGACATTGTGACACTGAAGGACATGCTAAATCAAATGGGCTTAACTGATATATACAGAACCTTTGGCCCCAAAGAAGCAAAATATACATTCTTTTCAAATGCACATGGAACATTTTCAAAGACAGACCACATGATAGGACACAAAACAAGCCTCAAAAATTCAAAAAAACTGAATCATATCAAGCATTTTCTGGGATATCAATGGTTGGGATAGAAACCAACCTTAAGGAAAAAACACAAAAAGAGTTAAATACATGGAGACTAATAACATGTTATTAAACAATGAATGGGTTAACAATGGGATCAAGGAAGAAATCAAAAAAATTCTGGAAACAAATGAAAATGAACACACAACAACCGAAAACCTATGGGACACAGTGAAGGCAGCCCTGAGAGGGAAGTTCATAACAGTAGAGGCCTACCTAAAAAAGGTAGAAAAATTTCAAATAAATGACCTAATCCTGCATCTACAAAAACTAGAGGAACAACAACAAACAAAACCCAGAGTGAGTAGAAGGAAAGAAATAATCAAAATCAGAGCAGAATTGAATGACAGAGACTAAAAGAAGAATCCAAAGGGTCAATAAATCCAGGAGGTTGTTCTTTGAAAAGATAAACCAAATTGACAAGCCTTTAACCAAATTCATCAAGATAAAAAGGGAGAGAGAGAGAGAGAGAGAGAGAGAGAGAGGAGCCAGATAAATAAAATCAGAACTGAAAATGTGAAATTACAACCAATATGACAGAAATACAAAGGATCATAGAAATTACTATGAACAACTATATGCCAAGAAATTTGAAAACCTGGGTGAAATGGATAAATTTCCAGAAACATATAATCCCCCAAAACTGAGTCAAGAAGAAGCAGAAAGCCTGAATAGGCCAATATCAACTAGTAAAATTGAAGCAGTAATCAAAACACTCCCAGCACACAAAAGCCCTGGGCTGGACAGACTCACAGGAGAATTTATCAAACATTTAGCGAAGTGCTAACCCTGATTCTTCTCAAACTATCCCAGAAAAATCCAAGAAGAGGGAAAACTCCCAAATTTTTTTTACGAGGCCAGCATTATGCTAATTCCAAAACTAGATAAAGACACAACCAAAATGGAAAACTACATGCCAATGTTGCTGATGAACATAGGTGCTAAAATTCTCAACAAAATATTGGCAAATCAGATCCAGCAGTATATTCAAAAGATCATCCACCATGATCAAGTGGGGTTCATCTCAGAGATGCAAGGATGGTACAATATTCGTAAATCAGTACATGCAATACACCACATAAGTAATACAAAAGACAAAAACCACATGATCATACCAATAGTTGCTGAAAAACCATTTGACAAACTACAGTACCCATTTAGGAAATGATTTTTTTTAAATCACTTATATTCTAGAAATATAATTTCTGAAAAAGTATAAAAGAGAAAGCATTATAAAAAGACATGGAAAACAGTGTCTTCATTATTAGGCTACCCAGTAAACCAGACAAGAAATAGTCATGGTCTGATTTTAAAAAGTGGCAGTGAAAATAAGGGATGGATTTGAGATACATTTTACAGGAAAAATTTACACAACAAAGAAAAAGAATGGTGTTCGTTCTTCTGGCATGGTGGACTAACTGGGTAAGTAATAATTTCGACCAAGGTAAGGAATGAAGGGAAGAATGCAGTTTGTAAGCGTTGAGTTGGAGGTGTCCAGTGTAAAGATACTCAGTAGTAAGGTGCAACTAGGGCTGAAGTTCAGGCAAGAAGTCCAAGGTGGAGATACAGATCTAGAAGCACTCAGGGAATATGTGAAGCCATAGAAGGTGCTCAAAGAGCTCTGAATAAGTGAAGAGAAATTGGCTGTGGGTGAGACGCTGGGGACCACCAGTCTTTAAAGGATGAGCCTAAAAGACAGAGAAACTTAGAAGAAAGAGATGGAGCTGGAAAGACTTATCAGAGAAGTAGGAAAACAAAACAAAACAAAAAACAAATTCAAAAACAGGTAGCTAGGGGAGTCAAGGGAGAAAAGCTGCAACAAGATGTAGAAGATCAACAAGAAAAGTGACTTGGCTCATAAATGGGTCATTGAAGAACTAATATCAGTCTAGTATGGCTAAGAAAATGATTTGGCTTCTTGTGCTATAGAATGGGTGAGACTTAAGTGAGTAGGGAAGTAAATGGGAACTTCCAACAGGAAAGACTGTCAAGATCTAGAGCCCTCGCTAGGTAGTTCAGTTGGTTAGAGTGTTGTCCTGATAAGCTAAGGTTGTGGGTTCAATTTCTAGTCAGGGTACACTCAAGAATCAACCAATGAATTAATAAGTAAGTGGAACAACAAAACAATCTCTCACTTTCTCTAAAATCAATCAATAAAAAAATATTTTTTAAAAGTCCAGCTATTGTTAATATGAAGAGAATGGTTTGCACAGCATCCATGTAACCTGGCAGCCAAGGAGAGTAAACTGGAGTGCACATGTGTGAACAATGAAGACTTCACTGTACTAGTCAGGGTGGGCAGTAAATGCCATTGGGTGAGTACAGGTGCTCCGTGGTTGTCACATTCAAAATGATTGAGTGACTAGAGCAACAAATCTGCATCAAATTTTGTGTTAAGCTTGAACATCCCCCTGCAGAAACTATTTGGAAGATTCAGAAGGATTTCAAGGATGATGCAATAAGTGCAGCACAAATAAAACTGTGGCAGAAATGTCTCAAAGATGGTTGAGAAGCCATTGAAAGTAATCCATGTTCTGGAAGGCTTACAACAAGTAGAACACCTGGGAATGTTGAATGTGTACAGGTTGCAGTCAACAAAGATTGGCAACTGACAGTGTGAGAACTAGAAGCTGATCTGAGTATTCCAAAAAGTACTGTGTCTCAGATTTTGATGCAGGATCTTGGTATGAAACATATCATGGCAAAATTTGTTCTATGGCTTCTGCTACTAAAGGAGAAGGAACATTGTGCTTCAGTAGCTAATTACTTGATTCAAACAGCTACCAATGAACCAGATTTCCTCAAGAAGGTCATAACCGGGGATGATCATGGGTCTATGGTTACAATCTGGAAATGAAGGCCCAGTTGTCCCAATGGAAGAAATTACCTGGTTCTCTATGCCTGAAGAAGGCATGGCAAAGTTGCAGCAAGATCAAGACCATGTAACTGTATTTTTTTATTGGGAAGTTGCTGCCCATCACAAGTATGTTCCTCTGGGTCAAACAGTTAATAAGAGGTACCTCAGTATTCTTTGTTTGTTGAAAGATGCAATACAATGAAAATGGCTGCAGCTATGGGCAACTGGTAATTGGCAGCTTCATCACGACAACACGCCTGCTCATGCATCATGTCTTGTGCAGTTTTGTGGCAAAACATCAGATCACTCAAGTGACCCAGCCCCGCTACAGCCAAGATTTGGCACTGTATGACTTCTGGCTCTTCTGAAAACTAAAATCACCTTTGAAGGGGAAGAGATTTTAGACGGTCAATGAGATTCAGGAAAATACAATGAGGCAGCTGATGGTGATTCCAACAGGGATTTTGCAGAGTGTTTTGAGGAGTGGAAGAGGTGCTGAGAGAACTGTGTGAGGTCCCAAGGTGCTGACTTTGAAGGGAACTGAGGCATCATTGTCCTATGTACAATTTTCCTTGCATCTTATATCTTCTTCAGTAAATGTCTCTATTTTTGACAGTGTATGACTGGATACTTTCTGGACAGACTTCATAGAGTTGGAAGGAACCAGGTCCCAGAGGAGGAGGTAAAAGATAAACATGAACATAAGGGGTTAGGGTTATAACTATATAAACACACATGGAAAAAGAAAAGAGATTAGGATCCTCTAAAATGGATGATGGCAACCATGTTACAACGTTGACTGGGTTATGCCAGATGTTTCTCTTCTTAATTTTTCTATGGTATTGTTCTACAATATTTCCGTAGTTCTTTTATCTCATTTTTTATTGGAAGATGTTGTTTATTTTTAAGGGTTAGACTTAGAAAGGAATAGACCCCTTTTCTAAGATAGGAAGAAAGATGGTAAGCGTATCCACAGCTGTGATAATTTCAGAGGCAGAAGGAAAGGAATTTGGGGAATTCATTCCAGATGATCTTCGGGAAGCTTTTCCGGTCTTCCTCAGCGGAGCCGACCCCCCACCTTCCCTCAGCCCTACGCACCTGTCTATCAGGTCGCCCACGTGGCCTGGCCGCCCCTCTCTGCCCTCAGGTCCATCTCCCTCTGCCCTGCTGCAAGCGCATTATTGGCCTTCATGCTCCAAAGCTCAGCATGATTCCTGCTCACAGCAGGGGCTCAATAGATTCTTGTTGAAAATGTGGCCTTTGCTTGGGGGAAGAAGAAAATAGGTTACCTTCTGAGAGTGAAAGGGTGAGAATAAAACCAGAGTGGAGAATGGGAATGTGGCTGGCTAAGGGTCCATATATGGATTGGTGGCTAAAAACTTGTGATAGAGGAGACAGGGATGTTTTACCACATTAGTTTAAGAGCCACATTAGCAGCAATAAGGTAACTGATGCAGGCACTCTCTTATAAGAGGAAAGAAGTATCAAAGTTGAGGCTTTCAAAGAGCTTGGATGGTTACCAAGCAAGTCCCAAGACTACATCTTGGGCACTGATGAATGCAGAACCCTGCATTATTTTGAACCCCCAAATTAGAACCCTGATGTCCGGGCAACCTACAGCCCTTCCTCAACCCAAGAGATATTCTTCAGTGTTTCAAAGAATCTAATATTTGTGCTGTGACCACTTCCCTGTCGCCTGGCTCAGGAGCAGTCAGAATGCCTCTTCTGCGGGCAGAAGGCCACAGACCAAGATGACAGGTAAACCAAAGGGCAGAGGCACAGGGCTCATAAGGATGCCAACTGGCTTGTGTGTATAAGGTGATTTCTCACATTCCCTCAGTCAAGTCTCTTGTTTTGTAACAGTTCAGTCATGGATTTTACCAGAGTAGACAAGCATGAAATGAATTTTCCAGGGAAGTTTCCAAAGTGGGGGAAAGTTCATGGCTCAAAAGTGCCGGTGGGTAATGAAACAATACTGTGAGCTTCTGTTTTTCTTTACAAAGAGAGTTTTTCAGGTTTTATAATCTGAATCTAAAACTTGAGCTGTAGCCCCAACTCTCAGAACTGTCTTATTCTCTAAACCCAGTGTTGTAAGTTTATTTTATGTGACTTCCAAATTGCCCAAGTGTGTTATGCTGTTTCCACTCGGCACCAGGATATTGCCTGGAACACACACCTGCTGGCTGCCCTGTGCTCTTGAGACCTCCAGATTGGGACTCCTGTCCAGCTCAGGTCACAGCTACCAAAAGGAACTCATTTAGAGAAAACTTCGCAAGGAATGCTTGCCGTAACCAGCAGGGAATCGCTCACTATTAGCCTTTATTAGACTTTTGTTTATTATCAGGAACTCATCTTTCACTTATCTAAAACCAAATACCTGGTTTTAAGGATGGAAAAACAAAACTAAAAACTGGCCATCACTTTGTGCTTTGTGTGTCTCCTACTCAGCAGTTGTCCTTGATAAGCAAACATAGAAACCAGTGTAAGGCTCCCGGGCTTAGGAGACAAAAAAAATAAAAGTAGAAATACAGCTTTACAAAACATTTAAAACAATGTCAAATCATCTTAATCCACTGCCCATCCAAACTGCTGGTTCTTAACCATGGTCCCATAGTCTGACCTTGAGTAAGTTATTTAATTAATCACTGAGACTCAATAATCTCTAAATTAGAGTAATACCCATTGAGAAGAGTTGTTACAAGAATTAATTGAACTATTGTTATATAAAGTATAGAGCACATGACACAATACATGTCTGCTTCCGTTTTCTTCAAATTGCCTCTTGGAATCACTCCTTTATCTTTATTAAAATTACCACTATCACCAGAGGAAGAAAGAGGGTGGAGGCTCCACAGAAGAACCGGGCAAACCTCTTTAACTTGGAGGTTGACATGGACAAGCCCAGAGAGGATACATCTTTAGAAACGGTTTGAGAGGTCCCCTGAATCTCCTGCCATGCTGACTGGGGCCAGGCTTCTCCTTTATGAAGCCAGTCTGTACAGATGGGAGTACGTGGCTTATTTTCAAATGCCCAAATCTCAGCAAAAGTTTTCAAGGTATACTTCCTGCAAGGCAGGAAGACTGTTGCCCAACCAAACCAAAATAAATCTCTGGAAACTGACCCTAAAGGAAAAGATATCTGTGACTTACCTGATCTCAGAAAGATCCACACACTCATATTCATTGCAACATTAGTCACAACAGCCAAGAGGTGGAAGTAACCCAAGTGTCTGTTGATGGATGAATGTTTAAACATAATGTGGTACATGCATACAATGAAATCTTATTTAGCCTTTAAAAAGAAGGAAACCCTGTCGCATGCCGCAACTTGGATGAACCTTGAAGACATTACATTAAGTGAAATATGTCAGTCAAAAAAAGACAAATATTGTATGACTGCACTGATGTGAGGTATTTTAAGCAGTCAAATTCATAGAAACAGAAAGCAGAATGACGGTTACTGGGGGCCAAGGGCGGAGGAAATGAGGAGCTGTCATTCAATGGGTACAGAACTTCAGTTCTACAAGAAACTGAAAAAGCTCTAGAGCTCTGTTGCCCAGTAATGTGAATATAATTAACACGACTGAACTGTATTCTTGAAAAGAGTTAGGATGGTAAATTTTACTTCATGTGTTTTTTTACCATAATTAAAAATAAAAAATAAAGACTGTAACTTGAGTTAAAGGAAAAAAAACGACCACGGTCAAAGTACACAGATCATTATTTTATTACATTTTACATCCTTATACAGAAATGGCGTCATGGTAGACTCCGAGCTTACCTTTTCACAACTTGCCTGTGCCCTCGAGAATTTCTCATTCTAAAACATCACTTCCCTTACGCCACCTGCCCTCCAGGTTTCTGAAAGCTTCTTAGTACTGATTGACACTGCAGCCTGAACTCCAAAACCCACAGCAGTTTTATTCCACTCGTTTCCTATGACTGCACTACGTGCGGCTTTGTTTCAATCAGCATACCCTTTTAAACTTTATCCTAGGAATAGAGGAGTCTAACTTCATTTTTCTAACTTATTTTTGTACATGTATCCTTTTTCATAGTCTTTTCTCGGTTTCCACTTCTATACCAAAGCCCTATGCATCCCCCAAGATTTAGCAGAAGTCCCACCCCTTCCGTAAAGTGATTTCCAACTTCTCCGGTCCACGCCGGCTGATAGTCTCTCTCTGAAGCTCTGGGTGCCCTAGTAGCTCCTGTCATGGTTTCACGCTTTTTCATGGCTAAAAGATACCAGAAGCCCCATGTAAATAGAATGTAAATCCTGACACTCGTTTTCTTGATTGCACAGCCCAGGAGACGGCGTCAAGCTGCCGAACCACACGCCAGGCAGGCGCCTCTGCCTTCCTTCTCTTGCCCTTCCCTCTTCCTTCTTTTCTTCCAATAAAAAAGTATTTCACGTGGAATCTTTTATCTTGAGGAGCAAAGTGTTATATTTAATTTATCATTTTTTTCAAATATGTGTTAGAGGTATGTCTTTTCTACTTTCTAGAGTGTTAAATGTGGTATCTTAACTTGACCATCAGCTTTTGCAGGCATTTCCTCAAGTCAGGATCCATGATTGCTGAGTTGTATGTGTGAAGCAGCACACCTGTTCGTTGGAGCTTAGTTTTTTGCTTTACTTTAGATTTACACACAAAAGTTTAATGATACAATGTGTCACAAAACACAGATGGTTCAGTGTCCATTTATATTATGAGCTTGTAGTGATACATAAATGTTCGATAGGTATAAATTTGCATCCCAAGGTATTATTGAAATAAATCCACATTAGCATCTTTATTGTGTGATTCTTGAGAATAAGAAGAGTTAGCAATCACATAGTCTTGGGACCAATGCATTTGAAATACAGTAAAGAAAAGTGCTAATCTTGCAGCATTTCTGGAATGCCAGTAACTGAAGAGTCTACACATGAGCAAGAGCTTCCATAGCTATGACCACATTCCCAATGCAGATAAAATGAACTTCATAAAAGGGACAGAAAATAGAAGAGACTAAATTCTGCTAGTGAAAGTCTGATTACTCGCATTACTTATCTTCAATTACATGCTAGCGTTAAGGAGTATACTGCGTAAAAGCTAAGACTTAAAAGCTGGGCACATCCTCTAGTCGGTTTAAGTTCTATGTCTTCTTTGAACACAAGTTGAAAAGCAAGCATGTTCCTTATTCTAATATTTTACCAAGAAGTGGATTGGGAGATAATCAAGGAGAACACCTTGACTAATCTAAAAACAGATTCATTCATTCCACAAATACTTACTGAATATCTCTTGTGCAGGGCATTGTTCTGGACCGCAGTGATGCAACAAATAACACAGAGCAGGCCCCTGCTTGTGGAAACTCACATTCTTTTGGGCGATGAAAGACAATAAACAAGAAAACAAACAAGTCTGTAATTACAGCCTGTAGTAAGGGCTTTAATGGGAATGAACTGGGTGTGGTGATGACAGGGAGCATTTCCTCTGAATTGAGTCATCAGGGAAGTTTGATCTGTGGGACTAACAACAACATATAAACTAAGACTTGACAAATAAGAAGGAATCAGCTATGCAAAGGGATACAGGGCAAATCATATAGAAGGACCCTGAGGTGGAAAGCATCAAGGCATAGTGGAGGAGCAAAAAGATGGCCAAAATGTCTGGGATAGAGCAAGTGAGGGAGAAAAGGTATAAGGTGACAGGGCATCACGTAGGGACCAAGTCAATTGGAGTCTTGTAAATTGGGGAAAAGAGGTGCATTTTATTCTATGTGCTTTTGGAAGGGAAATGCCTGGACGGTTTTAAGCATGGAAGTAATATATAATTTATATTTTTAAAGTGCCTCTTTGGTTACTGTGTGGGAATGGATTATGGGGGGCAAGTGGAAGCAGGGAGACGTCCAGAGGCAATTGCTGTCGTCCAAGTAAGTCATGATGGTGGTTAAGACTAGCATGATAGCAGTAAAGATGGTGTGAGGTGGAGGGGTTTGAGGCATATTTTGAAGATAGAGCCACAAGATTCACTGATGGGTTAGAAAAGGAAAATTAAGCCTTGAGCTCCTGGGTGGGTAATGATACCATTATCTAAGGTTAGGAGAACCATAGGAGGAATGGGTTGGAGGGTAAAAGTGTTACGGAAAAATGAAACAACCAGACACTGAGGGGTTAGGAGCACGATCTTTATTTACGTGCACGGGCCCAGAGGAGACAAACTCCAAATTCTGAGCCCAGAACAATAGCCCCGCACTCCTTTTATGCTGGGCCAAGTTGGGGAGGGTATTGGGAGGCGTGGTATAGATTTGGAGCGAAGGGGCTTACAGAGGTGGGAGATAAGCATTTACAGCATTAGTCAGGGCAAATGATGTCTCAACATCTACAGCATTAGTCAGGGCAAATAGCATTTCATCTTTGGTATCAGCCTTGATTTCCTCTACAAAAGTAAACTAACTTTATACTTGAGATACTTATTAGAGAGTCAAATGGAAATAATGAAAAAGCTAAATATCCAAGTCTGGGGCTCAGGAGAAATGTTAGGAATGAAAAGAAGAAGCTGGGAGTCATGGTACATTAACAATGCCTCAGGCCTCAGGGCGATAAGTTTATTTCCTGAGAAGGAGAAACAGAGGAGAGAGCCTAGAACTATGCCTTGGGGATCCTCCAACATATTAGAGGTCAAGGTGAAGAGGATAATCCATCAGAGAAAACATCAAGAACTGCCAGGAGGTATGAAGAAAACCAGGCAAATACAGACTAAGAGAAGTGGGAGGTTCCAATACAGGAAGTGGTCCCTGTGTGAAAAGAAACTAAGGGGATGAATAAGAAGAGGAATTTGAGAAGAGCCTTGGATTTGGCAACATGGAAGTTATTTGGGATGTGGACAAGAATATTTTAGAAAGGATTCTAGGGGGTGAGGAAGCAGGTACAGAGACCATAATGACTCTGTTGAGAATTTTGATAGAAAAAGGAGAAGAGAAATGAGGCAGCAGCTGTAAGGGGATTGTGGGGTCAAAGGAGAGCTTTTGTATGAGTTGATTATTGTACCCAAGTGAAAATGGCAGAGTTGATTATCTACCCAAGTGAAAGCAGTACTATCACTCCTCGGAAAGGCTCGAGATGGACATTTGTACCCTAAGAAGTCTTTTGACTTCTGTAATGACAATATTCGATCTGAATAAAAGGGCAATAATTCGTTCTCTGTAATTCCTAAAATCATAGAGCAGGGGTATAAAGAAGGATCACTAACACTTGTATTCACAACTGAAACATAGCTTCAGTTTCTTTTTCTCCTACTTATTGTTTGTAGCAGCTCTTAATCAGACAAGAATCTAAAACTTGCCAAAGGCTTCTTCAGAGCTTAACCCAG
>PVJD01014840.1:0-27460 GCA_004026545.1 Mormoops blainvillei
ACAGACAGAACACAGACAGAGCCTTCCAGAGAAGCCAAAGCCCAGGCACAGCTCAGAACATTCTCCCCACTAACAGCCAAGCAGATGTGTGTCTGAGGTCAGTTTTGCTCATGGCCCTGAGGGTTCTCCCTATGTGTCTGGCCTTCACCACTCTTGCTCTACTGAGCACTGGGAGTCCTAGCCACAGCAATCAGGCAAGAAGAAGAAATAAAAGGCAGCCAGCCTGAAAAAGAAGTAAAATGGTCATTATTTGCAGGTGACATAATACCATATGTAGAGAACCCTGAAGATTCCACCAAAAAAATACTAGAACTGATAAGTGAATCTAGTAAATTAGCAAGATATAAAGTAAATATCCAGAAATCAGTTGCATTTTTATACATCGATAATGAACTACCAGAAAGGGAAACTAAGAAAACAATTACATGTCCAATTGCATCAAAAAATAATTATGAATAAATTTAACCAAGGGTGAAAAGACATGTACTTTGAAAATTATAAGACACTGAAGAAAGAAATCGAAGAAGATACAACTAAGTGGAAACACACATGTGTTCATGGCTAGGAAGATTTAACATCATTAAAATGCCCATACTATCCAAAGCAATCTATATGTTCAAAGCAATTCCTATCAAGGTACCAATAGAGTGTTTCTCAGAATTTGAACAAATATTTTAAACATTTATATGAAACCACAGGTTTATTATTTCTTGCATGCCACACCTGAAAAAAATATTTTTTCTAAAACTTCCTAATCCTGTTTGTTTATCTGGATATGTTGATGACTTGTTGTAAAATATTACCTTATAGCGGACCTTGAGATAAATTCTTGCTATAAGTTTTCTGTCCTTTATTGAAAACAGCTGCCTGTCACTCTCATTCTAAGTGAATTGACCGTTTATTTCATTCTCTCAGCCGAGATATGTAAAATGCAACCTTTCAAATAATGCAATCTCTTCTACTCTCAGAATAGAAGTAGTTACCCACTCTTTCGGGGACAACAACTTTTCTTTTAAAAATATGTTTTAAAATGACTTCAGTGCCATTTTATTTACATAACTGTGTTAAGCCTGAGTAAAAATACTTCATTCTTTGTTTCAGAAGAGAGGCTAGTTTTGTAGCATTGAAGATGTTGAAATCAAAATTGTTACTTTCATTGCATGTTACCATCTTTTAGCTTGGTCCCCTGCACTGTAGTTTTCCCACCGTGCCCTGTAGGAACATAGAATATAAAATATAGGCAGACTCTGAGAGAGCAAAGGGGATTATCACAAACCTCTGATAATTTCCAGGAGTAAGGAAGAAGAATAAATGCATCCTTGTTAGAAAATGTTGGCAAGATTAAGAGTTCCAGAATACCTAGTAACCTGTTGGAGGGGAACTGGGAGCAGAAATGTGAAATAACTTTAAGGCCTTTTATCTTTGACTAGGTGTTATAAAGAGAGTTAAACCTCTTCATCTAAAAGAAATCATAGTGGTACCATCAGTTCAGATACTAGCAACTGGGTCAGGTGGAAGTTTATCACAAAATTCCTGACTGATACTTTCAGGCTTATTATAAATCAAGAGTTTGGATGCAACTTTAATGGAAGAAATAATAACAATGGTTAGATTTATTAAGGAATTATTTATCTAAAACAGAATAAAGTTGGACATTGAATAATAAAAGTGCTTAAGCTGCAACTTCTATAATGAAGCATGTTAACAAAAAGAAATTTCAAATAGCCTATATCTATATTAACTAATTTGCTAAAGAATAGAATATAGCATTAAAAGGTCAAAGGTAATTTGGCAAATAGGTATGAACAGAGAAGATGAAATTGACACACACACACACAAAAGTGGTGCTGGGGGCTTTAATAGTTCTGAGGCTATACCAGTTGCCCTGGTACAACTTTGGGTCACATCTGTCTTAGTTCACAGGCAGACAGGTGATTACAGCTAAAGGCTGGGAAGAGTCACCCTTTCCTTTCATGTTTAGTCCTCCTGTATTCAAGGTTCTCAGTACTTCACTGTGTTGTTTAAAGGGAGGATATCCAGACAAGTTAGTTCATCTAAGACAAATTTATGTTGCTCTCGGTGGGTCATTGATCAGCAATATTTGGGTACTGCAGCTACTTGAGCATAAATGAAAAGAGAGCATGGCAGTCAACACAGAAAAGACACTTTTCTGCTTCTAATAACAACTTGTGAGAACTTGGCTCCCACCTTTGCCTAGAGCCAAAAAAAGACAGTGCTCATTTTCATGGGACCTTAATGTGGACTCAACTCTGTTCATTAGTCCCTCCAGACCCAATCTATAATCATAGCTATCCCCTTCCTCTTTTCCCAGTGTTGTGTCATCTTTCTATCCTCCCTACCACAGCACCAGTATTTCTTACACATCCTTCTAAGAGAAGAACAACCTGGATCTTCCTCTGTTCTACTGGTAATTTTTTGTTCATGGTAAATATAAACCTTAGTTTTGGGTTTTCATGCTCCTCTGACCCCCAATGCTCTTCATTTTTTCTTTTGTTTTAAATATATTTGAAATACAACTTTATCCTCCTTCTAAATGAAAAGGAATGGGAATGACAGTAACAAACAAGATTTCACTACTGCACATTGTGGTGCAACTGCAACAGCATTATACTTGAAACTGAGTACGGAAACAACTGCATTCCAAAACAGCTAAATGTGCAGGTCCAAAAAATGAAGGTATTTTTAAACTGCCACATTAATTCCAAAGCACGTTCATCTCTTTCAGCATCCCAAATATCAAGTACAGGCTTTGCTTAACTATATAATAACGTGGCAAACACCTGTACCACTGACATCAAAGGAGAGCTGCCTATAAAACTAGACTTCTGACACTGGGCTTCCGCTTCCCTTTCTCACAGTTTTTCATCCTCCTCCAGGAACGTCGCGGTCTGAGCAACTTCTAGATCATGTTCATACTGTGCTGCCCAAAACTGGGTCCATGACAACCTCTGCTGGGGTAAGAGCAGGCATGGTGACAGACTCCAAGGTAGGGTCTCCAGTTTGTTTTCTAGCAAGCCAGAAAGGGGAAGGGTTTTCCAAAGTTGTTGTTACTTTTGGCAGACATGCCATAATATCAAAGATTCTTCTTTCAGTTCAAGACAATTGATTTTGCTTTACCTTTCCCATCCTTGATATCCACTCTCTTGCCTCACAACACGATGGGGGTGTTTTCACATACTCGTTCCAGATCCCTATGCCAGTCAGGCACATTCTTGTAAGTAAATCTTGAAGTTACATCCAACATTATAATGGCACCCTGTGCTCGGATGTAATGGCCCCCTCTCAGCCTGCTGAGCTTCTCCCGGCCTGCTGCATCCTACACATCGAACTTAATTAATAGGCCCTCTGGTGGTGTGGAACATGAAGGGATAGACCTCAACAGCCAGGGTGGCTACATACTTCTCAACTTCACCAGTCAGATGTTTCACAAATGTATTTGTCCTACCAATACCAAATGTATTACCAACCAACACATGTTTGAACTGAACTGGGGGTTCTCCTTGGTTAGCCATGGCGGTGTTACTTCCAGAAGTGTCACCCGGCACATCTGATTCCCAAAAGCTTTTCTTTCAGATGTGTGGTCTTTACTTCTTGTACCAAAATTCAAAACTGAGCTATACTTTTCTCTTTTTCTACATCTTTCTGTAAATGACAAACTTATACTCAGGCAATACACATAGGCAACCTAGGTTGGCTCTCAAGTGATGCTAGTGAGTTGGGAGACAGGAAGACTAAAGACTATGGAAGAAACATGCTGGAAAACAATACAAACAATTTCACGTGGAAATAGCCCCCTGTTACATGCATTATGTAATAATGAGTCATCTCACTTGACTTTCTTGTTAAGTATAGGTAGAGATATATTGATAGTAACAGCAAAACCTGGAATGGTTAATTGAGGCTATGAAGTAAGTCCTCATTAAAAAAGAATCTTCCACCATGTGACAGATAATGAGGAGTTGTTATAAGCTCCTAACACCCAGTCAGTTTCTACTGCACACATATTAATTGAGAAGAACATGTAGGCTAGTCTGACAGGAGAGAAAAACTAGAAGCAGTGTTATTACACATGCACACTGACCTGTGACAGTTACATTTGGTGCCAGTTGTCGCAGTGTGACTATTTCCTTTCACATTAAAAAAAGTCAGCTAGCATAAATGATGTGGTGTGTGTGTTTCATTCTTTGGCCATCCTAATTAAGGCACTATTAAAATTGATGACATCATATTAGAGAGAGCTAGAAGTGGGAAGGCAATGTTAAAAACAAATTCAAGGAAAACTAATGACTATCATAACAGCACTGTGAGGGATTTCTTACAAACATAAATGTGGCTATTTCCAATTTATACAATACATAGAGACAGAATACAGTCCAAGTAGAGGTGTGTCTGTCTGTCTGTCTGTGTATATGTGTTTTCTAATAATTAACATTTCACTTATTAACAGAGCAGAATAATGCACTTAAATCAAATTTCTGCTCTACTATATATTCGTCACTGTTCCTTACAATTGCAATAACCATTCCTTCCCTATTCACAGGTGAAGCAATTATTCCTTAAAAACAAATCAGAAAGCATTTCTCCAGGGAAGATATCCCTGACCTCTCTCCAAATAGAATTGATAGCTCCTTTATCTTATGCTCTCTGTACCTAATACATTCTTTGATCATTAAGCTTCTGACATTGTTCCTATAATTTACTTCTTTCTGTATCTCTAATACATATTAGGTTTCTTGACAGAACAGACTGCTTTTCTATTCTTCCCAGTGTTCCAAGTATCTGGCAATATGTCTGATCCACATATTTATGAAATGATTTCAATCTACTAAAACAGATTCATGAATTTTCATAGTGGGCAGTCAACTGCTTGAAAAATAAAATAAAACCTGATTAACACTGAACGCATAAGTTGGAATTCTCTATTGTTTTCAGTAGCAAGCTTTTCTAAACATGTTAAATTACCCACCAGAATATGTAGACTATTATATTATTAGCCCCAAATGTTTTTAACTATTTTTATAATTGCTTTAAAGCAGCCATAAATAATTTAATTACTTACATAATCAATTTATTTGCAAAAATTGCTTATCTGGATCATTCTTATTTGTTGAACCAAAGAACCAAGGTTTGTATTTTGATAGCAATTTCCCTAAAACTATAACAGTATATGCTTACATGGATCTAAACCAAAATAATATTAAAATACAAAATTTTAAGTAGCAATTTAAAAAATAAATTATTTTTCTCAACAACATTATTTTTAGGAGGCTTTGTCATACTGAATCCGGACATTCTCAACCTGAAACTGAGTGGAAGTGCTTTCTTTAGATTTGTTAAATCCATAACCTATTTCATAGTATTGTGTTATAAAATATACAAAATATGAAAGTGGATTTCTTCAATTACCTCAGAGCACTGTCTTTTTTAAAATTTCCTGAAGTTAACTTTGACTCTTGTAATTTTGATTTTCTACCAAGATTAATTTTATGCTTTGCCTTCATAATTATTTACAATTTTAAAGACATAATTTGACCAATATACTTAATGAGATTTTAGTGAAATTTTTAGGAAAAAAAATGTATGTGTATATCATGTGCTTTATTATTATTCTGAAACTGAATTAATAATATCTTTTACCACTTACATTTGTAGTATTTTATTTACAGGTGTTTTACTTTCTCATTGTGACCATTAATTTCCTTTTTTAAATTTTCTTTTCCATCAACACATCTCTTAGGATGCCTTACACAGACTAGATGGTCAGTATATCATATACTCTTGAAGAATAAAATGTTACGTTAATGTGTAGTCTTCTTGATTCATTTCCTCAACTACAAATAACTTCAAAAAACCATAATCTGGTTCAATGTATAAACTATATCATTAGAAATTAACACTCAGAAATAATTATTGACTATTTTAAGGAAAGATTTGTCATAGTTTTTCTGAAAGGAAAAACAGTTATTAAAACTTATCATTATTCTTAAGTGAAACAAAAGAAATATAAAATTTACAATTACTATTTGCTAAGCTCACTAAATTACTACTTAATTTCTATAGAATACCACTAGCTATATAAGTCATCAGTGAACATAAATAGTTGTTATTCTGCAGGCATCCTCTCTTAACCTTTTAGGAATCCTTTTTTTGTCAAGTTTATATACTGTTGATCTTAATATTCTTGTTTATTTTCACTGTCGAGTTCAATGACCAGCACTTGATTATACACCTTGTGCTGATGACTTTGAACCAGAGTCTACAGATTTGGATTGGATTTTTCATCAGTTATTGCAGCAGATCTTGATTAATGAAGTTGACCAATCTGCATTTAAATTAATACATTGACATAATGTATATGTATAAGAACCTTAAATCACAGCCTCAGAAATGGTTATGGAGAGACATTCTCCTTTGTAAATGTTTTGTTACTACAGGTAGATGTAGGTGATAGATTCTATTTAAAAGCAGTGTTCCACTGAACATTTATTATCATTTCTTGGGCCAGCCATTTCCAAAGACTCTCAACAAGTTTTCTAACAGTTGTCCCAGTTTTAGTGAGAACTGTGATGTAATGTGACAGAGGAGGTATCTCAAGTTCCGGTCTTTCCCTAGATATTTTCTAATATCTTTCCCAAGACATATAGTGCTAATGTGAAAGATAAGGGCCCAGTAATGTGTGTTGATTTATGTCCTTGAACCAAGCCACCTCCAAGAGAAAGGGGCATTAGAAAGGAAATATATATCACCCAGCAAATTCCTAAGAAACCATCTTCACAAAATTCCTTGGAAGACTGATAAATTCATTTTAAGACTCCACTTGCCAGGACTTCACTGAGCAGCATGTGTGGTAGAGACATTTCGTATTAGGTTAGGCCCTTAGTCCAATTTATGTAAATAAATAATCCCAATTTAATGGCATAAAACAATAATCAATTTATTAAACTCACAGATTGTGTGGCTCAGGAATTCAGGCAGGTCCAAACTGAGATGGCTTTTCTCTGCTATACATATTCGGGGCCTCAGCCAAGAAGATTCAATTAGCTAGGGATGATGTGAATATCTGGGGACTGAAATGTCTTGACGATATTTCACTCATATGTCTGGTAAATGGTTTGTGATGACACAAAGGCTGGTCCCAACTGGGTCTGTCAAGCAGCATGCCTACCCATGGCTTCTCCATGTGATCAGGTGTCTCACATTGTGGAAGTTCAATCCTAAAAAGGATCATCCTGAGAATAAATACTCTGAAAGCATCAGGCAAATGGCAATGAATTGTGTGACCTGTTGTCAGAAGTCACATAGTGTCAGGCATACTGTACTATAGACACTAGGTTTCCTACATTCAAGGCAGAAGATATAAATCCCACCTCTCATTAGGAAGAGTGTCAGATGTATGACATTTTTATTCATACATGACCTTGAAGGATGAAGGTCAGTTGAGAGAAAAAAAAAAAAGATTAGGTATAGGTTAATCCAAGAACCTGAGTAAAAACCAGGGTCAAGAGTATGAGAATCATGAAAAAGCACAGTGCTAAGCACATGAAGGATAATTGTCAGTGTATAAAAAAAGCCTTGGCATGGTTAGGTAGATTCATAAAAACTAAATTATAATAAAACAAGATAAAAATCAAAAAGCAAGGTGAGCTAAACTGGGTATATAAGTTCAAATTTAAGGTAAAGCATGTGAATAATGAATGAATAAACAAAATGGAGAGAAATATACATAAGGTCAGTACAAGAGTGTATAAGAACTAAGTTCCAGGTAAATTATCTCAGAAATGAATATGTGTCTGTGTTACATGTATGGAGTTAGTGTTCTCAACCTTATACTTTAAAGACAGTTGTGCAAACGATGAAATTAACACCACATCTGTGAATATAGGAGATCTGTCCAGAAAAAGTCCAGCCATTGTTAACATAAAACAACGGTTTGCGTGACATTGATGTAACCTGGCAGCCAAGGAAACTGGACTGGAATGCACATGTGTGAACAATGACGACTTCACTGTACTAGTCAATGGGGGTGGTAGACACCGTTGAGTGAGTATGTGTACTGTGTGGCTGTTGTATTCAAAATGACTGAGAGAGTAGAGCAACAAATGTGCAACAAATTTTGTGTTAAACTTGAACATTCTCCCATGGAAACTATGTGGATGATTCAGAAAGCTGCAGCTATGAGCAACTGGTAATTGGCAGCTTCATCACGACAACACACCTGCTCATGCATCATATCTCATGCAAAGTTTTTTAGCTAAACATCGAATCACCCAGGTGACTCAGCGCCCCCTAAAGCCCAGGTTTGGCACCTAGCAACTTCTGGCTTCTCAAAAAATTAAAATCACCTTTGAAAGGGAAGAGATTTCAGATGCTCAATGAGATTCAGGAAAGTACAACAGGGCAGCTGGTGACGATTCGGAGAACCATGTGGGGTCCCAAGGTGCATACTTTGAAGGGGACTGAGGTGTTATTGGCCTATGTACAATGTTTCTTGTATCTTGTATCTTCGGTAAATCTATTTTTCATATTATGTGGCTGGTTACATTCTGGACATGTCTTGTACATTGGGTATTGACAAAATTTTTATTTTATTCAGAAATGGTATTGAGTACCTGTGAACTACAAGGCACTATGAAAAGATCTAGCAAGGATAACAAGGAGGTTAAATAAAACCACCTTTAAACCATACACATTCATGTTATACACACATAGCTTGCAATTTAGGAAATATAACAAAAACAATGCATTCGCACACTTAAAATATGTGATGGACTCTGAAAACATAAGTTTAGGCTATATGCTATTTTTAAATATACACACAAGCACACACATACATGTAGGTAGATAGATAAATACATTTAAACAGCAGATACCTAATCACCATGGAGCATTAGGTATTGATAGGAGTGTCTTGAGATATAGAGATAGAAATGGGACCACAGCTGTAAGTCTCTTTAAAAATAAAGATTTTATGTAAAGTTCAGCCTTCTTTGGGATTCAACAGTTCTATTTTTGAGTGGTAACCTATTATTTAAAAATAGCACCAGAGTTTAGTACAAAAATATAATAATAATTAAATATCTTTCTCTGCCTTGCATATCCGTTAGGCTAACATAGGAATGGAAAGCTATAAAAATATTTAAGGTTTCCATATATTCTGTTCATAATAATCATGGTGAAGCAGAAAAGCACTTACACACACACACACACACACTATATATATATTTTATATATATATATGAGAAAAAATTAACCTCTAAAAGCCTGCTCCTCAAAAAAAGCCATAAGAACACTAGCAAATATTGTCAAAATAAAACCCTTTTCAAGTTCTGGAAATTACCAGTTGAGGAGTGTTTGTTCAATGAGACAACTGAATCTCAGTAAGAATAATACGTATTGTGAAATTTTATCTTATCTTATCCACATAACTCTTTGCAGTAGGCTTAAAAATCTTCTGCCTCATAACCCCAGTTGCTATAAAAGCCAGACGACTAGCACACTGGAAAAAGATAGAATTAGTGTAGCTCAACAAATAACCCCTTTCTCAAGAACTGTCACTATTTCACATATCTAAAGCCTCTTTGGAAAAGTCTGATTCACAGGACTTGTATATATATTTACCTGAGCCAATACTTCTTTAGTATGAAAAGACCTATTTTCAGAGTGTTTTTTATATAAATCATTGGCAATTGTTTAATATCACAGCTGTCTAGAGTAGTAGCAGTACTCACGGGAGGCAAACAAGAGGCTGCCTAAAAAGCATGAAAAGAGAATATGTTTCAAGAGAATGTCAGTCGGGGTCCTTGAAAATCTCCAATATTTGAAAAGTATTGCTGGGAATCTAAAGGCCATGAAAATATTCAGGGTTTTTTGAATGTCCAAAAAAAAATGTGAAAAAATCTGTATCTCTCAACTCTGTCTGACCTTGAGACACTGTGTAAACAGGAAGTGAAGCCTCAGCCAAGTTGTAAATTGGAGAAACATTAAATGTGTTCCTCAAAACACGTGTAAAGGTTTTTAGCAAAGTTTGGAAGATTTATTGGTTCAAGGCATTTAAGAAAATTTTTATCCAAACATTGTCTAACTGCTAAATTAATCAATCCCAATCTACACTAGCCGCACTGAACAAAGAAATCATATTTCAGCAAATTAGTTCCAGAAGGTCATTAAAGAAACAGAAAAAAATAAAACACACAGTAAGCTGCAACAATAAAGAGCCAAAGGAGCAAACCCTAGAGAGGAAAGATATCTGGTTTCCAGATTTGGAACATTTTAATATTTAAATGTCCCATAAACAATACAAAAATGAGACATGCAAAGAAAAAAGAAAGCATTGTTTGTAAGTATGAAAGATATGAAAACCAAACAGGTGATAGAAATTGTCCCTTAGGGAGCCTAGACATTGGACTTAGAAGAAAAATATTTTAAATCAATTATCATAAATATGTTCAACAACTGAAGAAAAACTTTTCTAAGTATCTAAAGGAAAATCTCAAATTAAAGCATATCGATAAAGATAAGAAAAATATTTTAATAAAAAAAATATAAATTTACAGCAATGGAAATGAAAAATTCACCAGAGGGATTCAAATATGAACTGGTGGAAGAAAAAAAAATCAACAATCTTGAAAATAGGACAATTGAAATTATCCCATTTGAAGGAAAAAGAAAGAAAAATTAGAAAAATAAAAACAAATCTTCAGAAATGTGGTACACCGTCAAGTATACCTATTAGAAATCAAAGTAAAAACATATGCAAGAGGAATACTTGAAGAAATAATGAACAAAACTTATGAAATTTAAAGAAAAAGTACTAATACACATATCTAAAATTCTTAATGAACATGAGATACAATAAACTAAGAAAGCCAATCATAAGTATATTATTATAGACAAATGTCCAAAATCAAAAAGAGAAATTCATGAAAACAACAGAAAGCATCATAAACAAGAAAATGTCAACACAACTAACAGATGACTCCTCATCAGAGACTATGGAGGCCAAAAAGCAGTATGCTAAGTATAGAAAGGGCTAGAAAAAAATTAAGAGAATCGACCAAGCATTCTACATCCAGGGAACTAAGGGGTGTCCAACCTGCAGCCAGTAGGCCCCATGCAGCACAGGATGACTGTGAATGCGGTCCAACACAAAATTGTTAATTTACTTAAAGCATTGTAAGATTTTTTTGTGATTACATGTCACAGTGTATTTAATGTGTGACCCAAGACAACTCCTCTTCTTCCAGTGTGGCACAGGGGCACCAAAAGTTTGGGCACCCTAAGTAAGAAACAAACAAGCAAGCAAGCAAGCAAAAATACAATTTCTTCACAATCTGAACTATCTGAAAACAACTCTCTTTACATTATAGTTTTAAAAATTACTTAGAAATATTTTTTTCATAAAAACGAGGTCTTAGAATTGTACATGAAAACTAACAAACTATTGAAAGGAAATGAAGATCTAAATAAATTGAATGACATCCTATGTTCGTGGATCTGAAGACTTAATATTGCTAAGATGACAAGATTTCCCAAAATAATATAGGAAGCTGATGCAATCCCTTTCAAAATTCTAACTAGTTTACTTGCAGTAATGGATAAACGGACTGCAAAAGAGATGTTGAGAAGTGGGGACAAAAACAAACAAAAAACATAGAACTCTCTGTCTAAATATGATACATTCTTTAAGTTTCATGTTTTGCTCAAAAGTTCTACAGATTTTCACTCTAAGATCAATAATAATCAAAGAGCATAAAAATCAAGGAAGAGGATAAACATATGTACACATAGGGTTTTCCATTAAATAACATTTTCAGGATAGTACTTCTCTAAAAAAAGTATCCCTGTACAAGTTTGTCTTGCTGTATGAGTATAGATTTTGACAATTTAAAATATTAAAAATGTATATGAATGTCTGTCATAAAAATTTTACTATTTTTCCCTTAGTCTTATGGTGCAGGCACATGCATACGGAGGAGAAAAAATACAGTGCAGTATGTGTTCTAAAGTGAAATGCATTAGAGGAAGAGTAGTACCATTGCTAATTACTATATTATTCAAATGGCTACATGTTATTTATAATGCAGTCATATAATATTAAGCAGGTTTATTCTAGTACATAGGGAAAAGATTTATGATTTATTCACATATCTAACTATGGCATTATATTTATATTAGAAATAGTTGCTACACTTATTTATTTGTAGTCATAATCTTGTATCAGCACACTGCCACCCCCATCCCCCCCCCAAAAAAAAACAAGAAAATATTAAAGAAATTCACTGGAATCCACTTAGAATTTAATAATTCCACATCTTTTTTTTTAGTTGTTGTTCAGTTACAATTGTCACCATTTTCCCCCGTTACTCTCCTCTTTAATTTTTTTTTTTAAAGTACTACCCGAAAAAATCTTCAACTTAATTTGAAAAGAAGATTTCCCAAAGATTTTTTTCATGCACATCCAAACCACCTTGCTTGGAAACAAATTTACAAGCTTTTTCAAGTCTGTGAAAGTGTTTTTAATGACTAAAAATAAATTTACTTGACTACTTACTAAACCCATACTCTAAATATTAACACGATATTAAAGTTCTAAATTTACAAAAATAATTGACCCTAACATTGCAATTATCATTGACCCAAAAGTGCTGGTCAGAGAGGTATTGCAACAAGCTTTTGGCAATAGGAATGTGATGTCTTTCTCTCTCTCTTCTTTAGAGACTGGAGCTGGAAGACTATTCTCTCTGTGGTTACCAGGTTACCAGTTGAACAGAAAATAAAATCAAAGCTTTAGTTTTATTCTATTGTTTGCATGCAACATCATCAATTTAGATGGTTCTGCATGGGGATATTCTAATAATATTGCACCATGCTAAGAGTGACTTTTGTTTGCATTTATATAGACCCATGGGAAACTACATTTTCATAAAGTTTCTTATACATAAATCTCAAATCCCTCAGGTAAAATATTTAACTTTGAACATGGGTCACGTCTTTGTGCTTTTCAGTGAATAATTTTTTGGCAATACTTGGAATGAAGGGAAAGCATGCTATACAAAGCAAATTAGTTGCAGAATGCTGACATGCAGAAAAAGTGAGGAAATTAAATGGGCTTTAATATTTTTGTCTTGATAAATTACATATATGAAATCATTTGCTACATAGTCCAAAATTGTGCTTAGAAAGCAAGTTTGCCCTGGGTAAACAATAGGGAAATAAGAATGAGAGATGAAGTTTTAAATAAACAAAGAGGCATCCACGTGTCTCCTTAATGGTTTAATATTAACTGTTCCCTACAATAAAAGCATAACACACTGGTGCTTTCATAATGTGACCTCTTTTAACCAGTGTGACTCATCTCTTGCCATGCTATCTCCCATCTATGCCAGCCTAGCTCCAATCACAAAGATTCATTTGGCATTCTTCAGGAAGTCTCTGCATGGTCCCTCATGAATCTTGGAATTTACTGATGCCATTATTCCCACTGCCCCAGAAGTTACTTCTTGACCTCATCTCACTAATGAAGGTTAAGTCCTCAAGACTCTATTGCATTTCAAATTTTAATGGAGTATTTCCACTCCTAAAATAGGAACGAAGCATTTCCACTGACCATTACAGAGCAATTTATACTGATTTTTAATAAAACAGTACAGTACCTTTTTATGCCTGCACTTTAATTTAGAGCTCTTGGAAAGCCAGGACTATGTTATATTTATGTTTGAATCCTATAAGCAGTTTTTAGCACATAAGTTCCCCATAATGTTTGCAGAAGTAAAACAAGACCATATAAGCATGCATTTGTGTTGAAAACCCGTATAACTCAGAATCAGAATGGTTATCTAGGAGTTACAGGGCAAGAGGAACAGAACTTCAGTCTCCCAGTAGGTGGGCACAGGGAAGAGAGGAGAGATGGTGTATGACAATGAGGAGCTGCTTAATCTTCTGGAGAGATTAAATCCTCTCTATTTCTTATGAGTGCTTATGCTTTTGTTTTTCTTTTTCATTATTTTCTACTTTTTTCCCCACTCTCCCTCCCTAGCACACTCACATATCCACCCCTACCCCCTAACACACACATATACATACGGTCCCATGGGAAATATTTGCCATAAGGAGGAAATATGTAATCGGGTTTTCTTTGGCTATTTATTTTTAACCCAAATTCCTTTAAGTGGCTGTTACCTATTATTTGTTCTTATGTCCCTTTCATGTGATCTCCATATCTTTAAAATAAAATACCCTAGAATAAGGTTGTGTTCTGAATTTTTAACTCACTACTTTAGATTTAAAAAAATAGCAAGAATTATTGAAATATGCATGCATGAAATAGGAGAAGATAAAAAGTAGCTAGAGAAGATGTTGGAGAAAAAGCTATATAGAAATAAAATAAAAGGTACTACTGATTTTGCTAAAAAGTAAAATAAAAGAAAACTTTAGATTCTATATACAAGAACATAAAAATTTTATATAGGACATAAAATTTCTACACACAGAATTCATTCAAAGTCTGTGTAAAAAAATTTCCTTTTATTTGGTATCTAGTCCTATAATTTAGGTTTTGATAAAAGCATTTTATAAAATGCTTACTGTGTGTACTGCACTATGTTGCACATTTTGTCTGTTTTCAGAGAAGCAAACGACAAGATGTGATTATGAGCAACCGACCAATTGTGGGACACACATCAGAAGCATAAAGGGGAAGAGTGAGGAGCAGGATAGGGTTTTTGTTTCTTTGACTGGTTGATTTTGTTTGTTTTTTTGTTTTTGTTTGAGTTTTTGTTTTTTTAGATTTCAGTACAGATCAGACACTACGAACCAGATGGGAAAAGAGGAAGCTCAAGTTTGGAGGACCTCACACTGCAGCACAGTTCTAAGAAAGGTCTGGACAGGCCCACTGGAGTCTCCTGGCCAAAGCCTCCCCTGGAGCCCTAACTGCTCTTGGGAGTGAGCTTACGTAGCGGTGGACCCGCACCTTTCTCAGACATGGCCTGGAGCAGCCCTCAGGAATCCGAGCCTCGCACAAACACCATGTGCCTTCAGCAGGGCAGCAGCTGGGGGGCTTTGGTCAATTATCCTCCTTCTAAAGCAGAGCCGAGTGGTGCATTTTTGTTTTATTTTCTCTAATAACAGCTTTCTGAGATAGAAATCCTCATTTTATAGAAGGATTGGAGGTTCAGAGAGGCTAAGTAATTTTCTTCCAATCTGAGATAAGTAGGTGGTGTTGATGGAATTCAGACACAGATTTCTCTGACCTTTGAATCGCAGCTCTTTATACTTCTTCGTGAATTGTTAGAAAAGCAGTCACAGATATGAAATTGGTATCATTATACTTAACCCATGTGGTAACTAAGACTACAGTGGGAAAGAACCATTGTTCCCACAGTTATTGAAAAAGATTATGGCGGCATTAGAAGTGCCTGTTCACATCCTATGTTGTCCAAAATTCCATGACTTGCTTCCTTATTTTGATTTAGTACAGTTAATTAGCAATTATATTGAGAAAGCAGAAACACCTAACTAAAATACTTACAAGAATATCATTGATTAGTTATGTGTAAATTTAATTGTATTTGTGTACATGTACAGCACATATGTATTGTATTCAAGCAGAGTGCACGTAGTGGATGTGAGAGATTAAGTAGCTAGCACCCCAAGGAATGCTGCAATTCCTCTGAAGTGACATGATATGTTGCAGAAGATAGAATAACAATAATGGCTTATGTATAATAGTTTTATCATGACAAGCACTGTTCTAAATCATTGTAGCCACTAACTCATTTAACCCTAATTACCACCCTATGATACATATGATAGTTTTATTCCTAGTTTACAGAGGAGAAACTGAGAGATTCAAAATTCATATAATATGTCCAAGATCATAGTTTCTGTTATGAACCCTGACAAAAATCATAGAAGGGTCTTTTTGAGTAATGAGAAAGCATTTCCAAACAATACTCGGCTCAGCGTATTGATCCCTGCTGTATTTAACAATAACCTGTTAAATCTTTCTCATGTATTTTGTGTAGTAAAGACAGAAAAAGGAAGTTTAATTTTTCTGCAAAGCCTATAGGAAACCCTCTTAATAAAGTCACACCTTCTACAGTTTCTACTGCCTAGATTGTTGTTGTTGTTGTTTCTATTAGCAATTAGAAATAGAAGTAATAAATGTAGTAGACACATTTTTTACTGAGCTTAGTGGAATTGAGCCAGAGAGTGTTTTCTTAAATCACTGAATTTTAACAAGTTGTAGACAGAGAAAATGACAACTCCCTCAGAATACCAGTGCTGATCCAGGAAGAGGCCTGCCCAGCATGCCTTACTGTGGAAGGCAGGAAGGAGAGAGAAAAGACTGACAGAAGAAAGGCAAGGGCGAAAACAGAAAAGGGGCTCAGGAACGCGTTGGAGAGGAGAGCTCCGTGCCCTTTCTGGGGAAGGGCCGCTAAAGCAATGAGAAGCACAATCAACATAAAAGCTCAGAAATTGCTCAAAATTAAATGAAAAAATCTCACCGATACAAATGATGCAATGCAATATTTAGAACTCCAATTTAATGAACACCGTTTAGCACTTCGGAAGTTTGTGCCGTTTGGGATATGTGACTTCATCTGATTATCTTAATGAAACTATTTGATAGATAATATTTTTCCAGTATCTGTTCTCCTATTTGTAAGTAATGAAGAATAAGACTTTGGGAATTGATTTTATTTGCTCAGATTAAACAATCTACTTATTAGTGGAATTGAAATTAGAATAGTTATGTTTCAACTCAAGTCTTATGGAAACTTAAGTTTCCACTGGGCTAAATTTCCTCAGAAACCTAAATCCAGGGAAGTTTCTAAAAAGAAAGAAAGAAAAAAAAAGCCCTAGTTTTCTATTCTCTAAATTATTCCGATTCCATGCAAACTTATCTAATTTATACCTTGAATTTGGGTGGCCAGCTGCAGTTCTGAGATGAATAATTTTCATGACCTAAGCCCATTTACAAGTGTGCCCATGAAGACTTTAGTTCTGAGTTTGGAGAACTATGTCTTCCTGAAATATTTCTGTACAAATTGCTTGCAGCTTGTTGCCTTGGGCTGTCAGAACAACTTACAACCCACATGACACCTGGGCTCTTCATTCTATTGGTGATTTTTTTAAAATAATTTATCTTAGTGTCATTCCTGAAACATGTCAAGCTTCTATGGAAACAAGCAGAAGAGAAACACAACAATGCTGCTTTTATTTGGAATTTAGACAACCAACGTGGTCTAGAACAAAAGGGATTGAATCAATGTGCTTTAAGCCACAGAGAATATAAACTCAATGATAAAATGAAAGTTCATTTTGAGATGACATCATTTATAAACATATCGTGATTATGGGAAAGCACTTGTTCTAGGGTTTCACATATCATATTAACAATGGTCTCTCCAGTGCTGCAGTACATTTTCAGGGTCCTGCAAGCTAGCAATTAATACAGTCATGTTTTGCCTCTGGCTCTGCTATATTCAGTGTCAGTCTATCTCACA
Source organism: Mormoops blainvillei (assembly GCA_004026545.1). Classification (NCBI taxonomy): domain Eukaryota; kingdom Metazoa; phylum Chordata; class Mammalia; order Chiroptera; family Mormoopidae; genus Mormoops; species Mormoops blainvillei. Next base: position 17,529 of record PVJD01014840.1, read on the forward strand.
TTTGTCCAACACTCTTGGCCAGAGTCTCAGACCTGAGTTTTTCAGTTGGTGCAGGACAATGAGATCTCAATAGGTGTGGGAGAAATAAAGTGATCTTTCTAAACTTATTTAAAACCATCAAACCCAGATTTTTCTAGGTAAGGATAGTCATGTACTTAGTTATTCCTAAAACTAATTTATGCCTTATATTTATAGTGACTTACCATTTTCAAGACATATCTATATTTTTCATCTTTATAACAGCTTCACAGGATGTAGGTATTATTCTCAGTGTTTTTGCAGAGAAGGAAATAGACGTGCAACAAATTAAACACCTCTGAATTGGCAGCCTTAGAACTTAAACCAGGTTTTTTCGGGCTTCTATACCATAAGTTTCCATAATAATTTTTGAATGAGCTATGTATCTTCTACCCTACCCCTAATAATAAACCTGAACATACTACACTACATCAATGGTCTACCAGGCATAATTTCAATCCTATGATTTGATTTCTACTAATATTTACTTATCTTTTTCTAGGATTCTTTAAAAGCTTAACTGAATGTCCTGGTTTGTGATCCTTTATATATTCTTGGACTTGCTCTCAAGTTTTACAATAAAATTTTGTTTAATTCCTATATACTGCTAAAAATACAAATATATATTCATTGGATGATTAAAGTTATAACCAAAGCAGAAATTCTTAATTAAAAAGTAATTAATCCTGAAAGTAGAAACTATGATGTAGATCATGGTTCCTCCTTTATTCAATATATCTGCATGCATAATGTTTTTAGTCATAAATAAAGAAAACTCATTAATCTGGTTTCTAATCTGGATTAGTTTCCCTAATAAAAGATCTATATTTTAGGTTTATTTTTAATGAAATGTATTTTCTCTTTTCCCAAAATGCATTTTAAATACTCTCTGTTATATACTATAATTGGAATTAGACTAACAAAGCACTGGAGTTCTAAAGCTAACTAACCTCAATGAATAGATAAGAATTAGTTGAAACTGGCCCATCAATTGCTTGTATGTAAATTATTTCTAGAGTGCTTAGACACTTGAAAATGTTCTTACATTCTTTTCAGTCATTTCAATATTCTCTGGGCAAATACTAATTTTTCTACCAACTCCTTCATTATAGATAAGTCAAAACTTAGGGCATTTTATTATAGTTTCATAAATGCCCTAAATGAATTATTGTGAAGTATGAATCAATGAAATTCAAATTAATAAAAGTGTGCAATCATTGCTAAAGATAAATATCAGCCTAGCTTTACCTCCCCCATCCTAATTTATAGCGTTTGGTTTTAGAACTTCATGGCTTAGTAATGATACCTTTGTAGGCACTATATAAATTATGTAGTATATTATATATATGTGTGTGCATATATAGTATACTTTAAAAATTAATACCACTGTAACTATATAAACATAATAACACGATTTCAGAGAGTCTTAAAAAATTCAGGTAGATATATCTAACAATAAGATTGTATAGAGTAATGTGGCATAGAGGTACAAGTCCAGGCTTAGAAATCAGGTGATCTAGATTTAAGCCCCAAGTCGTCCTTTGGAAAATTCACTAAATCTTTTCAAACCTGTGTCCTTCACCAGGGAAAACTTTAGAAATATGTGCAAAAGCATGGCAATATCAATACCAATATTCAGACATTGTGAAATGTCTACATGTACAAATGTAAAATACTTTGAAGATGTGAATTGCCATCCAAACATGATCCTAATGGGGGATTTTAACATGCTCATGTGCCTCATGAAAGTCAGTTAAATGGACCAGCTCCATTTGGAGCCAACACCACTGACAGATGCAGTGCCATAAGCTGGACCTGAAAGGCGGAAACCCTGGATTCCTAGTGTATTTCTCACATGTTGGTTGCTGAGTGACAAGGGGTCATCAGAGACTCTCTGTTAACCTCAGTTTCCTCAACTATAAAATCAGGACAATCATACTAATCTTACACAGTTAATTTTGAATTTTAAGTTAAATAGTTTGTGTCTGTTAAACTCTTGGTAGTTTTTAAATTTATATACAGGCAAGACTATTTTAATGACTGTCTTTTTACTTCATTTTGGTTAACTCACATTCTTTAATTTGGCTGACTGATTTGAAGAGCTCTGTCTGTGGAAACCATGGGGCTACTCGTCACTATAAGATGGTCCATGCCACTGGGAGAAAGGAAGCAAAAGAAAATTACCTCAGGTGCAAGGAAGCATAAATAATTGGTCCAGTTGGTCAAGACAAAGGAGGTAAGTGCATGGAATAAAAGCTGCAGTGAGAAGCATAGTTCTAAGTCTTTACCCTTATTGGTGAAGAGAAGTTCAGTGCATTAACTTGCGTGTTTGCCTTCTTTGTTGAAGTTTCTCCTTATAGTCCTCTGACACTGTTTAAAGCATCAATGTGGGCAAATAATGACATACAGTATGTAATTGGCCATTATCTCATAGAAGTTCAACTGTAACTGTCCCCAGTGAGTAGTGCCTCCCCTTCTTTTTCATTCTCATTTATTTTGCTTCACTTTTTATTGTGAAATATAAAAACTCACAGAAAAGGGCATAAACATAAATGTAATGCTTAATGAATTATTTAAAAATGAATGCCCATATAACAATCACACAGGTAAGAAAATAAAATAAAATATAGCCAACAACCCAGAAACCCTGTCAGCACGCTCCAGAAAAACCAAACCAATTGGAGACGACATGTAAGTGCCAACACACACACATGCACATGGAGTAAGATGGGGAGAGGGAGAGAGAAGGAAAGAAAGGTTGAAATTGAGGTTTATTTTAAGAAACTAGCTCATGCAATTGTGTGAGCCTCCAGGTGTGAATATTGTAGGGTCAACAAATAGGTTGAAAATTCTGGTAAGAATTGATAGTGCAGTCTTCAGTCTGTAATCCATAGGGCAGGCCAAAAGTAACAAAAATTCTATGTTACAGTTTTGAACCAGAAATCTTTCTTCCCTAGGAATCCTCAGGGTTTTTTGTTTGTTTGTTTGTTTGTTTTGTTTTTCCTTAAAGCCTTCGACTGGTTGGATGAAACCCACATACTATGGAAGGTAATTGGCTTTATTTAAAGTCAGTTCATCAATTAATCATAAATTTTAATCATATCTACAATATACTATCACAGCAGCATTTAGAGTAGTGTTTGACTGAACAACTGGGCACCATGGTCATGTCAAGTTGAAATAAAAAATTTACCATCATATACCATGTTCCTTACAAATCATAAATCTCTCCTTTCCTGCTCATCATAATCATCATGATGACATTTCTTCTTCACTTCTTTAGTAAGTGATTACTTGTTTTCCTTTGTTATTGTTTCATTACCTAAAAATAAACCCCTAAACACAATGACTGCTTTTGAATTGAATATAAAAGGCATAGTACAGCATGCTTTCAATGTGTCTGGTTCCATGGTTAAAGCTCATGTTTGTGGAATTAATAATGTAACTAGTGATGTATTTGATTTTAATTTACTATCTTACAATATAGTTTTAACTTGCTCTGCCTGTTTTATGATTTTTCTCCTTTTTTTCATCCTTTTGATTTGATTGTTTTTATTATTTATTTTTATAAGTTCCAAAGTTATGTATTCTTTTGCTATTAATTGGTCATTAGGCCAAGGACTAAATCATGCAAGCTTGACTATCAAAGTCAATATTATTTGGAATTTGTACTCTTTTCCATACATTTACAAAAAATTCAAAACCTAAACTTTTTAATAAAAACCTAAAACTACTTTAAGTAACTTTCTACAGAAAGACCCTAAGAGTAAGTATAATCTGTTAGTGATTTATTAAAGAAGTGCTTCCAGGAGAAACAGCAAACAAGTGCAGAAACAATAGAAAAAGGTAGGAAAGTTTTACCTCGTAACTCTAGAGGTTAAACAATGACTCCCTGTCGGTTAGTCCATTGCAAAGAAGATAGATTTTTTTGCTCCGTTGACCAAGAGTTTTTGGCTAAGGATTTCAGAAAACTGTGAAGGAATGCTAAAGGGAATAGGGGAGGGGGAGAATCTTAGGGAAACTGAATGGAGGACAAGCATTTTTAGTTTTATGCCTCTCCTCAATTTGAATGCTATTCTCTTATTTTTTTTATACTAATCCTTTTAAAACCAGATAATGTGTTACTGTTATAATTATGTAAGCAATGTTTATTTAAATTTCCCCCTATATATTTTAAATTAAGACTTTCCTGTTTTAGAGTAGTTTAAGTTTCTCAGCAAAATTATGGGAATGACAGAGATTTGCCATATAACCCCTGCCCCATACAGGCATGACCTCCCCATTATCAACATTGATCACCAGACTGGTACACATTTTGAGACTGATGGAACTACCTTTACATGTCATAATCATCCAAAGCCCATATTTTAAATTACAACACTATGGTTCACTCTTGGTGTTGTGCATTCTTTGGGTTGGAACAAATGTATGTGTATCCTTCATTGGGGATGCATATAGAATGTTCTCACTAACCTAATAAACCTTTCTGTTACATATGTTCATCTCTTATGGGAATCAATTTCTGGGTTCTCTAATGTGTTTTATTGATCTATTTGAGTATTATTTTGCCAATCCTACATTTCCTTGATTACTAAAACTTTAGGGCAAGCCTTGAAGTCAGATAGTGCCCATCCTCTGACTTCATTTTTCTCCTTCAATATTGTGTTGGATTTTCAGTGTCTTTTACTTCTCCATATAAACTTTATATTAAGCTGGCCAAGACCCACAAGTAACTTTCAGGAATTTTGATTGTGACTGCACTGTACCTATCGATAAAATCATAAAGACTGACATCTTGACAATATTGAGGACTTATATGTAGGAACATGGAATATTACTCCGTGTATGTAGTTCTTCTTTGATTACATTCATCAGAGGTTTGTTTGATTTCCTCAAATAGATTTTGTATATATTTTATTGGGTTTGTACCTAAGTATTTCATTTGGGGGCGTTTAATGCAAATGGTACTTAGTTTTTAATTTCAAATTCCACTTGTTCATTACTGATATGGAGGACATGATTGACTTGTACATTAAATTATATCCTGTAATCTTGGTACAATTATTTTTAGTTCCAGGATTTTTTTTTGTGGGGTTTCTTTTTGGATTTTCTACAATCATGCCATATGCAAACAGAGAGAGGTTTTTTTGTTTGTTTGTTTTTCCTCCCAATCTGTATATCTTTTATTTTGTTTTCTCACCTTATTGCTTTAACAAGGACATCTAGTATGATGTTGAACAATTGTGACAGGAGACTTTCTTGCTTGTTCTTAATCTTAGTGGGAAAGCTTCAAGTTTTTTCACCTTTAAGTATAATGTTAGATGCACATTTTAAAAGATATTTTATGAATTTGAGAAAGTTTTTCTCTATTCCTAGCTTACTGAGAGTTTTTATCACAAATGAGTGTTCTATTTTATCAAGTACCTTATCTGCATATATTATGTAATTTTTCTTTTTTACCTGTTGTTGTGATGAATTACATTAATATATTTTAAATATTGAACAAGCTTTGAATACCTGGGTAAATCTCATTTCTTCATGTGTACAGTATTTTATATTCATTGTTGGATTCAACACACTAATTCTTTTGGAGGAATTTTGCAATTATGTTTATGAGAATACTGGTCTCTAGTTGTCTTTTCTTATAAAATCTTTGTCTGCCTTTGGTTTTAGGGTAATGCAAGCCTCATAGAATGATTTAGAAAGTACCCCTTCTGCTTCTATTCTATGAAATAGATTGTAGAGAATTGGTATAATATTTTTAAAAGATTTTATTTATTTTATTTTTAGACAGAGGGGAAGAGAGGGAAAAAGAGAGAGAGAAACATAAGTGTGTGGTTGCCTCTTACGTGCCCCATACTGGGGACCTGGTCTGCAAATTACGCATGTGCCTTAACTGGGAACCGAGCCTACAACCCATTGGTTCGCAGGCCAGCTCTCAGTCCACTGAACCACACCAACCAGGGTTGGTATAATATTTTTAAAAATATTTTATAAAATCCATCAGTGAAACCCTCTGAGCATGGTGATTTCTGTTTGGGAAGGTTATTAGTTATTTACTCAATACATTTAAAGTATCACCTATTCAAATTGTCTACTTCTTTTCTGTATAAATTTTGACAGATTGTATCATTTAAGGAATTAGTTCATTTTTCTAGATTATCAAATTTGTGGGTTTAGAGCTGTTCATTGTGATCCTTTATTATTTTTTAATGTCCATGAGATCTATAGTCATGTCCCCTCTTTTATTTTTAATCTCAATAATTTATATCCTCACTCTTTTTTTCTTATTTAGCCTGAATAGAGTCTTGTCAATTTCATCAATCATTTCAAAGAACCAAGTTTTTTTTTTGTTGATTTTCAATTTCCTGTTTTACATTTTGTTGGTTTTTGCTCTTATTATTTATTTTCTTCTGCTTACTCTGGATTAATTTTGTTTTTCTTTTTCAAGTTTCCTTAGTTGTGGCCTTAGACAACTGATTATATATCTTTTTTAAAAATATATGCTTTCAATTCTATAAATTTTCCACTAAGCATTGCTTTCACTGCATCCCACAAATATTGGTAGGCTGTGGTTTCATTTTCATTTTATTTGAAGTATTTAAAAAAATTCTCTTGTGATTGACCCATGTGTTATTTATAGTATAAATACTATAATCTCTAGCTATAATCTCTAGCTATTTTAGGACTTTCCAGTTATCTTTCTTTTATTGATTTCTAGTGAAATTTCATCATGATCTCAGAGTAGACATTGTATAATTTCTATTATTTTAAATTTGTTGAGGTGTGTTTTATGGCTCAGTATTCTTGGTGAATTAATATGTTTTTCTTTATTTCTTTCTCTCCATTCCTTTCTGCATCTCCAAACTGACAACTGAGATCACTGTTCATTTTTTTTTAAGAAGGCTCTAAGTATTCACTTTTTGACAGGTTTGCTGATGGTGGATCTTATCAGAATTTGTTTGTCCAGCAATGCATTTTTTCACATTCATTCTGAAAGAATATTTTCCCTGTATTTAAAATTTGTGGCTCTCAGTTACTTTTAATCTACATATTAAAATATTCTTCTGCTATCTTGCTCCATTTTGCTGTTCGAAGTCATCTATGAGCTTAATGGTTGCTAACTGTTCTCAACTTTAATGTAATCTGTTTTAAAATTTCTCTTTATGTTTTATTATTTTAGGCTCAAATGATGTGTATGGATACAGATTTATTTTTATTTAACTCTTTAAGATTCTTTTGGATTCTTGAAACTATAGATGCTGCCTTTTATAAATTAGAGGAAATTCTCTTCAATTTAAAAAATATATAATAGGGGGTGAAAGACAGATACCATATGATCTCACCTATAAGTGGAACCTAATCAACAAAATAAACAACCAAGCAAAAGGTAGCCAGCAACATTGAAACAAAAAACAAACTGACAGTAACCAGAGGGGAGGAGGGAGTGGGATAATGGTAAAAGGAGGGGAAGAGTCATCAAGGAAGGTGCGTAAAGGACCCATCGACAAAGCCAAATGGGAGAAGGATTGAGGGTGGGAAGTGGGGAGGGGTGGGTCTGGGGAAAGTGGTGGCAGGAAAATGTTGACAAAAAAAAGTGAGGGGAGGCTAAGAATAGCATAGGAAATTGAGAAGCCAAAGAATTGATATGAATAACCCATAAAAGGGAGAAAAAAATGAGACAACTGTAATAGCATAATCAATAAAATATACATATATATAGTTTCTACCACATTTTCTCTCATCTCCACTGACTCCAGTTAAATTTACTATATTTTCTCACTACATTTTTCATCTCTCTATCTTTCTCACAATATTTCAATCTTTTTGTCTTGGTTCTTCAACCTAGAAACCTTTTCTTTAAAATAATTTTAACACTGCTATTACCCCACCAATGAGTTTTTAACCTTGGTTATTGTGTATTCCACTTTTAGAATTTCTAGTTGGTCCTAATGCAAATTTGCAATGTCCTGGGTTTTTGTTGTTGTTGTTGTTGTTGTTGTTGTTGTTGTTGTTGTTCTTTAGTTTTTTCCCCAATAGAAAGAATGTCCTTCTACTACATGAATTTTCAATTGGCTTAGGTTATATCTATTGTTATTTTCTACTGGTTCTCAGTCACATGATTTGCCTTATGTCTAGAATATCTTTGATATATACTATGCAACAAATTTTAGAGCTGTTTGTAACACAATTTGAGGACCAGAAAAATATTACCTTTTCTCAGCAAGAATTTTCTTTTGTTCCTGCAGCCATGTAAGGGACCCTGCAATTTAAAATCATTTTAAGCAAACTTTATAAGCTGAAATATTCTGGACTACCAAAATGACTTGAAACCAGGATGCCTTGTCTGCCAGACGTAGTTTAATTTTGATTCAAGATTACTCCTACAGAGTAGTTGTGTCCTGCAGGTAACACATATAAATAAGCATAAACAGAGAACTCTACTAGATTCCCAATATTTCAATGATTCTTGACTTTAACTTTTGGTTTTTGTCTCAAGGGTCTCAAAATTGTTTCTCAACTGTTTATCCTAGAACAACAGCAACTTTAAAATATGGACTTGACTCTTAATTTTATTTTCTCCTGGATACTGATATATGCATATAAACTTTTATATATTATATACATATAAAAATTTATACATACACACAGACACAGATTTTAGTAGCGTTTCTCATTCTTCCAGGAAGAAGATTGTTCTGAATTATTTGGGAATCTATTACTGACTAATTTATATTTTATACTTAAGGACAATTCTTAATAATACTAAGAAGGTTTGGTAAAATGTCTTTGCAAGTGGTATCTCAGGTAATGTTCTAGATCATATTTCTCATGAAAACAACTCAGTAATGTTACTGTAACTAATTTATCTAAATCATTGCTTTATGGTTATGATCACTATCACCATTAGATGAAATATACAATTTTGGGAGGTACTGCCATATAGATTTAACAATGTCACCCTAACAGGTTTTAGGGTGTTAAAATAATGCACAAATTCTTTGATGCAAAGTGAATAAATAACATTACTGGTGGAATAATAATATGAGTAGTGAAGTGACACTAAACATTGGACTCCTCTGACTTTTTCCAATGGAAAAAAATTTGTTTAAATGAAAATCAAGTATTTTGAAAATAGAATGAATTTCTAAACAAAGGAAATTAAAATTGAAATTGTTAAAAGCTCTTCTTTGTCCTTTGAATTTCTGGCAGGCATCTGATGCATGAAAAAAGAAAAAAGTCATTGATAAACAGTTTGCAAGTTCAAAGAATACAGGATTTTACAATGTTCTTAAAATTATAAGGTTGAGTCTGAGCTAATTATCACAGAAATGAAAAAAAAACACAGCATGCTCATATAATCATAATATTGTTGCTAATTTACCAAGAAATGTATACCTTTCAACATGAAATAAATTTATTTGTTGTGATGAGCAAAGGAAGATAAACATATTAGGACCAATAACACTAAGCATGCACTAAAGGAAATTTCTTCAAAAGTTATATTAAGGTAGTACATGATATATTGATTCAAAATGATAAATTTTAATCAACTTATAATTCTATAATCATATAATTTAATGTTTTGTTCCTGTTTTTTTATCTTACTGTTGATATTATTTAAATCTACTTTCTGTTTCCTTTGAGGCTTAAACCATTTTTATGAGGAAATAATGATAAAAAAGTACAAATCCTTTCATCATCAACAATCTAAAATAATTCATTGTTTTAAAAATCAATGAATATATACATTCATTCTCCCCATCAATGCCTTATTTCATTCCCAATGCCTTATATCATTCCCGTTACTTTCCCTCAAGTATCTTGAGCTTGTTAATGCATCTCATCACTTAACCAATTATTTTTAATTACATTTTCATATGCATATAAGTACCTGCAACAATATATATTTA
>PVJD01014841.1:0-27443 GCA_004026545.1 Mormoops blainvillei
AGACATCATTTCAGTCTTCAAAATCTTACCATTTGAAAGGATCAAAAAGAAAATAATAGTGTTACATTTAATAATACAATGTTAAATTGTTTCATAAATGTAAATATTTATTTGTTTTGTATACAAATATATAAAGAATAAAAAAGGGAACCCCATTTTAAGTTTTTAGAGTTGTAGAAGACATCTAGGAATGTGCTAGTCTTGGAATTCAGATGATAGCTAGATGAAGGGGTGGTAAATAGGTACCCCGAGAAAGACGTAGAGGTAGCCTGGTACATTCAGTAAAATGAAAGTCCCCTGCTCTAAGAGTCAGCAAAGGCAGTTGCTTAGTAAGGGGTTTGAATATGCTCAGCGAAGCAAAAGTAGGCTTACATTTGTGCGTATGTGAAACAAAGTTTATTCTTGTATCATTTATTAATTATTGCATTATTTTCCATATGAACAGCTATAAACCTACTTTTGCCCTCCCCTTTATTATCTCAAGCTTGGTTTTTGCATTTGATTTTGGAGCTATACATTTACATTTATAGTGTATTATATAACATAATAATAACATTAGATGAAAACTTAATAGTTATCAGTCATTGTAATATGTCATTTAATTATATTAACTCATTTAGCCATGGCTGGTGTGGCTCACTGGGTTGAGTGCTGGCCTGTGAACCAAAGAGTCAAGGTTTGATGCCAGTCAGGGCACATGCCTGGGTTGTGGGCTCTGTCTCTAGCAGGGGTCATCCAACAGGCAACCACACATTGATGCTTCTCTCCACAAATGGGCTTTGAAGTAGTTTTATCATCTTTCTGGTTTCTTTATTAAGGAGTTAAATAAATCTTTGTCTCATGTTCATTTTATATTTGTATGAGAATTGCTAAGTCTTTTAAAATTACACTTCAACAATGTTTTAAGATCCATACATCTATGGTTCCTACACATTCTAGCATGATTTTTTGGTAAGATGTACTTGTAACTTCCTGCAATTTAACTGAATAAAAGAGACAGCTATTATTTATACAATTTGGTGATAAATTTTGACATTAGGAACAGTATTTCTTTGTGGAGTAGGGGTGGAAGGACCTTAAATGTTTCTACTCTTTTAAGGCATTCAGAGACCTTAACATAATTTGTGGCTTAACAGAGGTACGCACTGACGAAATAGCTCAGTGACTGCTCTTCATTTCCTAGGGAAGTGGATGCTGGCGAGACATGAAATCCCTCTGAGTCATGACCTTCTTATTTGTAAGGAAAAGAAAAGATACCCCAGCAACTACCATGCAGATCTGTGAAAAAAATATGTTAAAGGAAGCATATATCTTTAGACTAACACCACATGAATACTAAAAATTTAATAAGATTTCATTTTCTTTCCCTCACAAGAACATTTTGTCCTCATTTAAATTCCCTTGTTCATTTGCTCATAAGGCTTTATCCTATTACATCTAAATATATGACTGAAAATCAACTTTTAAATAAATTTTTAAAAGTATATAGTCTAATAGATATTTTAAGAATATTTAATATTTACCTTCTCACTGAAAAATACAAAAATAGTAAGAATGTTCTTTATATCTCAGACTCTTAATATTACATACAATGTTTCTCTAATACAAATTTATAGAGTAGAATATACAAGCTACAATCTGGAGACTAGTCAAAAGAACACAATTATTATAACAGTAAGGTATATGTAGTCATGTAATTTACTTAGAAAAAAATGTCATTAGCCTTTAAAGAATGTGAATTTTCATGACTTTAAAAAAGTGCACACTGATGTTGAAATATATCATTGCCACCATGTTTACTTGAATCTATTTTCCTCTAAGGAAAAAAAAAGTTAAAACCTTGTGCAGTACAATGTCAGTCAGTTAAAAAGTGCTATTTTTGTTAAAGCTGGAGCTAACCTCACTACACATTAAAATACAATAAATCTTATATGTACCAACTAAAATCTCAATGTACCTCTAAATTGGAGGTAACTTGAGGGAGAAGCAGAACAGAACAAATCAAGAATAAATTAAGACTTAAAGGAAATACTTTACCTGAATTCCTGCTTAAGTAATATGCTGACATTTCTTATACAGTTTGCTTTAATTACCAAATTTATTTGGGTAGAAATTTGAAATTATATTTGTTAAATGAATAATTAAAGTATACTTTAAAAATTATGAAGGCCAAAATAGATAAATAATATTCAGGAGGCCCAAAATGAGCCAACCCATTGCCATAGTGGCTCTTAATATAAGATTAGTGGGGAATGAAATTTTCTTAAATCTAAATCAATACTGAAAAATCACGGAGAGGATCTGACTAATTATTAACTGGGTCTGTAAGCAATTCATTTGTTTAAGTTTTGCTCATTTGTTTGCCAAAATGAACAAAAATGTGTTACAGAAATACTGGAATAGCAGAATAGTATTTTGTGTTGAGTTTCTTTCAAGAGAACAGGTAGATCGCAAGAGAGGGTCTGCTTCGTTTATAAGTGAATCTCTAGCAATGTTTTGTCAACAGATGATGGGGAAAAGGAGGCACAAAATAAGACTCAAAACTTTGGGTCCTAATAACTCAAAGAATAATAGCATTATTGGTAAAAATGGAAGAATCAGACGATTCTTATTGGAATTAGAATGTGGATTATGCAAAAATACATTGACTCTGAAGTTTCTGAATGATATCCCGTAGAAAAAAGTTTGAAAACAAAAGATTTTTCATCCGTATTTATAAACACATACAGAAAAAATTTATATATATTTACATATAAAATGATTCATATGTTTAATCACTGTTATTTACTGTTTTTGTAGATCCTTCAAGTTTCCAGTTATGATTATGGTTTTGAGATTGCTGTTATTGAATGTCAGTTTTTTTCTAGAAATCCACTTATGTCATCTCTCATACTTATAATAAGAAAGGTATTACTATCCCAGTTTTGCCTAAAAGAAAGGCTCAAGAAGGTAGATTACTTCAAGGGTTAAGCTAGCTGGAGAGAGCTGAGCTGACAGGTGTCATAGTAGATTATTGACATCACAAACCAAAATGAAAGTAACATGCAAGCCTTTAGTTACTTAGTGCAAAAATGTAAGCATGAAGCTAAATTAGAGAAAATGCTGACTCCCACTGTTCCATTTTCCCTGTGAAATGGCACCAGTCAGAGGTCAGGTGAATCAGCACAGACATGGTGAATTGGTGAATTGCAAGCCATCTCACTGCCAAGAGGGGCTGAATAAAAGGATTCTGTAGTTTTATGGATCTGGGGGTTTTGAGGGGGTGGGAAGCTTAAGGGCCAGGGTGGCAAAGTACTAAAAACATTGAGTTGAGTGGAGAAGTTGTCTTCATGTCCCTCCCTCCCAAAAGAGGAATCAAGAAAGCCTCTGCCATAGGTTCCTGATGAAGACACCTGCTAACAGAAGTGCTTAGGCTAATAATACAGGCAGCATAAGAACATAGCTGGCCAAGGAATCCTGAGTCTTGTCTGCTGCTGCCTTCAGAAATGGCAATGTGTTGGCTGTGCACCAAGTCTGGTGTGGGGTAGGCAGCCTGCCCTGTGAGTCCGACCAGGTTAAACCTTTGTAACTGCCTGTGGTCAGGCCTGAGAGATCACACACAAGTTTTTGACCAGGGGCCAGACACCTCAAAAATTTGGGCACAAACTGATTCAAACCAAAACTTATACTTGTCTGGCTTGAAAAAGTCATGGTTTTTTTTAAAGCAAGATACTGTGCTCATTAAAATCATTTTTAGTCAGTTACCTATAAGTTTCTTTTCTTATAATCGCTTATCATTTTACTGTTCCTTCCTAGTAAAGTATATGTTTGGAGAAGTTTAACTTGGAATAGAAAACAGATGGAGCTAGAGATGTAGTCCTATACACCCAAAGGCCACTTAAAAATGATAGAAGGAGAAATTATCTGTGTCGGGACTTCCATTAGACAGCCATAGGGTTTCATAAAAGTCACTGATGTCCAGAAATTAAACGAACTCAGACTTAACCAACTTTTTATTGATATCATTTCTTTCCACTTTGCCTAACACGTATCTACTATATACATACCACCTAAGCTCCTTCACTAAATTCCAAACTCTTTGCTCACTGGCAGCGGCAATATTTCTTAGCTCATATTTGGTGACCATATACTAAATAGCAAAATGATCTGCATAGGAAGTTCCCAATTAATATTTTTAGTTGAATATGCTAAGCAATCAAAAAGATAGAGAGCTTTATTGTTTCTCGAGATCAGTGACTTTTTGATACATCCAGACAGCAGAATAATGGGGCTGTCCATTAGTCTGGATCTGGGCACGAGAAATGAGTAAGCGACAGATTGTGATGGAGGGTTTAGTATTGGCAGGGCCAACCTCTAGGAAGTCAAAGGGAATAAATTACTAATTAGAAGTGGAGGTTTCAGGTTAAGATGCATTATAAAATTCAAACTTAAATTTCATTGGGATTTAATGTTATTCTTAATGGACTGAAGTGATTTCAAATGCCTTTTTTGGCATCTCTCTGCACATTAAAAGTAATATGGCTGTCATTCATCTTCGGTTAATCTGAGGAAGTAAAATAATTACACTCTGATATTATGTTTTATATATTAATTTTTCTTTAGGCATAATTTTAAACATGGAGCTTCCATTTGTATGTTTCTTTAAAGCAGCTTTTATCACTGTGGTGGTATTTCTGCTTTTACACTTTAAGAAGACCTGTAGACTTATTGGGACCCATTGGTTTTTTTAAGTCAATTTTTCTGTTGTTGTTACTATTTTCCTCTGTTAAAATGTTCTCCATAACCCAAAACTTAGAAATTACTGATTTTCAAATCCATTTTTTTTAAATAGGGGAATTAACTTTTCTTAAGCACCTATCATGTGGCAGACACAGTGCTAATGCATTATATTAAACTGACTCATTCAATCCTGATAAAAATGTGGCAAGGAAAGGTGCTTTTCTCTTATTCGTGAATGAGAAATTAAGGCTGAGATTGATTTAACCAGAATCATACAAAGGGATCTATAAGTACAACCAGAATTAAAAGCCAAATTTGTTGACTCCAAAGTCACACCATTTTGCTTGTGTAAGAATTTTCCATTCAGAGGTAAACGGGGTATAAATGGTGAAGGAAGGAGACTTGATGTGGGGTGGTGAATACACAATACAATATACAGATGATGTGTTATAGAAATGTACACTTTAAACCTATATAATTATATTAACCAATGTCACTCCAACATATTCAATAAGTAAATGATAAGAAAATTTTCCCTTGTGTATTAGATTTGAATTAAAAATGAGCATTTTTGGCATAAGTTGCCATCATAAAACTATTTCAAAGTCTACAGTGTATGAAAATATCAATATAAATTCAAACTTTTCTTAATAATAATTTGTATTTCAGATGTGAAATTATATGCTTTTTATACACAGAATGGAAATGCTGTGATTTTAGTTAATTCCATTTTAAAGCTTCAAAAATATTTTTTAAAATCCGCATGAGAAAACATCTGGTTGTACACTACTCAGGCCTTAAGCACTATAATAATAGATATAAAAATATGTTGAATTATCAAAAATGAATTCCATATAATTAACCATTAAGGGTTTTTTGAGTTTTTGGGTCTTTTGCACCAAAAAAAAAACCCCCTGAGGAAAGTACATTTCTTAAAGTTATTGAAATACTAGTATTAAAACTGGTAAACATAGAAAACTGTCAATTTATTAAGACTTTAAATTTTCATGTGGCTAAAAAAACCTTTCTGAACGTTATTATCTTCATGTAATGAATATTTTATTCATTTATTCCATTAGTGAAAAGTAGTACATGCTATTGGCAGTTGCAGAAGAGCTAGAATGGACAGAAGGCATTTCCTAACACAACCCAACTGCAGCTGCTGCGATGCCGGCCAAAGAGGCCCCATCCACTTAACATGTGATTTTATACAACACCTGCGTCTTTGCTTTTTCCAACCTAAACTGCATCAGCGTTCTGCATAGGATTGAAACTAAAGCTTTGTGTACAGCACATATGTCCAAACTCAACAATATCTACACTATAGAAACCAATACAAATAAAAAAGTATATACAAGGATGAAAAAGCAGGTTAGAAGAGAGAATACTCATTTTAATCCTGCAATAGCATCACTCTTCTTCTAGATACTTATTGCTGAGTAGTAGATGATACTTTGTTTTCTCAAGCAGCGCAATGTTTTCTATTTTGGAATGGAGGTCTATAAGCACTTTAACATAAACAGCATACAAAAAATTATCTTACGTTGAAAGTTTTTACCGAGGTATGGTTTAAAAAAACAATTGACACCTAGTGCCTGAAAATCTGTAGCTCCATTTATCATATACAGCAACTTTTAGTAAGTATCTATATATGAGAATGAGATAGAGTGTTATAAGTATAATCATCAAATTTCAAGTTCAGATAATTTTATGTGCTCTGTAATTATTCTCTAGATTATTATATGGGAAGATATCCTGAATTTCAATTTTTTTGAAAGAAAATTTTTCAAGAAAACATTCATTAGAGTATCTTTGGACACATACATGCAGAGAAAAATTTAAATATCAAAATAAAGGTAATTATCTCTGGATTTCAGAATTGGAAGTCATTTAGGCTTTCAAAAATTAGCATACATATTGTCCTATTCCTATAAGAAAAAGAAAAAAATAAGCAAATTTAGTGCAATAAATTCAAAGTACAGGTCCACACTTCAATTTGCCAGGCAAGGGAGATTCAAAATATGAGATGGGTGATTGCTGTTATTCTTTAGTAACTGCTTCAAATATATTTTCTTAATTGGTAATAGCTATCTTATCTCTTTTGAAGAAGAATTTATTTCCCCATTGTCTTTGTCTGATATAAAATAGTACATAACCAGTGTTGGAAAATTTTACTTTTGTGCATCCAGCCCTATAATCTTTCTCATCACTTAAAATTTCTCTTACAAACTTAATTGCCTAAGAGCTTATGTGAATTTAATTAAAAAGAAATAATAAGTTTGAAATGTATGAAAAAGTCTTTGGGAGCTTTATCATTTGAAATATCTCAAATACATTAAATTAAAGCTTTCTGAGCAAAGGGTGCAAAATATGAATAACTCTACTCTTAATTAGAAGCTCCAGTTAATGAAGAAAAGTAGAAGCCTTCTTTAATAATAGATAGGTATCTGTAACTGAATTGAACTATCATATCATGCCATAAATCAGTCATTTTGAGTAAGAAACACAATACCATTTTACTACTTACTTTTATAAAAAATGTCACAAGAAAAAAGGCATGGACTGGAAAAAGCTGAACCTAAAACCTACTTATAGTAAAATATTATCAAAAATTACATAGAGAATAGTTTTATTGATAAAATAACTCTTGACTGTAAAATTCGGACAGATTTATTTAACCAGTATAAAAAGTGTAAATAATCTTCACCAACAGTATTTATAAATAGTCCAATAAAAATTTAAAATTTAAAAATACATAATCATTTGCTAGTCATTAATGTAATCTATTACCATATAAATGTTAAGATAAAAACTGAAATTATCAGAATAATTAGAATTTTTGTATGTTTACAAATGACAATTAAAAACTAATAGAAAACAAAACCAAAATTCACCTATAATCAAATTTTTGTCATTTTTATTACTACACTTGAGAATGAGATGACAAATGGCATTCATTAATATCAATCTTTAATCAGGTCCACCTCACATAAAATTAAATGTGGGCCAAAAGTTTAGAAAATTCCTACAATCAAAAATTAGTACCAGCTATAACCCCAGTACAACTGGGTATGTGTGTGTATTTAAATATAATTTTAGCCAGCCCTCTTTGGGATGCTTGATATTTCCGTGGAGGACATCAGAAAATATCAGAAAACTCTAGAAATAAAACTAGGAACAGAACTAAGAATCTCTGTCTCAAAAATTTATTTATAAATTTAGAAATAATTAAATATTCACCTAAATAATATTTCCCATGTCAAAGACCTAAGTTTGTTATTTCGATGTACTTGTACTTGACACTTGGTTGAAACTTCATTAGTTTAGTCTGTCCTAATATCTGGGAGTATTGACATAGTTTTTCCTTTTCTGTTTCTATGCTTTTATTCATTTTTCTTGACTTATTTTACCTCCTCAAAACTCCAGTACAATGTTGAGTGAAAATGATGATAATAGAAATTTTTCTCTTCTTACAGATTTCAAAAGGAAGTTTTCAGGGTTTGATTCTTAAGTATGATGTTTACACTAACTGTTTTCAATGACTATTTTGTCTTAAATACGTTTTTTTCCCCAGGAGTTATTGAAATTATTTTATGAACTTTCCCTTTTAACCTTTCACTCCAGTTAGTTGAATTTTTCTTAAAGGTTTTATTTATTTTATTATTTTTAGACAGAGAGGAAGGGAGGGAGAAAGAGAGGGAGAAAAATGTCAATGTGTGGGTTGCCTCTCACATGCCCCCTACTGGGGACCTGGCCCACAACCCAGGCATGTACCCTGACTGGGAAATTGAACCCAGAATGCTTTGGTTCACAGGCTGATGCTCAATCCACTGAGCTACACCAGCCAGGGCTGCACTTAGTTGATTTTTATAATATACACCAACTTGGTTTCATGGGTAAAGCAAATTCAGTCATGATTTATTGTCATGGCCAAGATACAATTTATCAGATTGAGATAGTAATCTATTCCTAGCATGCAGAGAATTTTGTTTAATGAAAGTTGAAAATATTCAAATTTTCCTCATCAATTAAGTCAATCATAATATTCTGTAAACTCAGTAGATTATATTGTTTAGTTTTCATGGATTAAACAATCTTTTTATTCCTGAAATAGCCCTACTCGGTCATACCTTATCATTTATAGATATTGTTTCTCTTAATTGCTAAAACAGTCAAACCTTGGTTCTCAACCATCTTGGTTCTTGAACAATTCAGTTCCCAATCAAGTTGGTATTGGAAAAAAATATCTCGAATGTCTAACAAAACTTAATTGGGTCTCAATTCTATTAGAGTCCTTTCATGGTGACATCTGTGTGATCAGCTATGGGTCTCTCAGGCAACAAAAAGATTTGTGTTTTGCACAAATCACCTCTGTTTTTAAAAATTGTTGTTCAAGTACAGTTGTCACCATTTTCTCGCCACTACTTTCCCCTGCCTCACCCACCCCTACCTCCCACCCTCAATCCTTCCTCACTTTGATTTGTCCAAGGGTCCTTTATACCTGTTCCTTGACGACCTTTCCCCTGCTTTCCTCTGTTATCTTCTTCCTACCTTTGCTCTGGTTACTGTCAGTTTGTTCTTTATTTCAATATCACTGGTTATATTTTACTTGCTTGTTTGTTTTGTTGATTAGGTTCCACTAATAGGTGAGATCATATAGTATTCATCTTTCACCACCTGGCTTACTTCACATAGCATAACGCTCTCTAGTTCCATCCACGCTGTTCCGAAGGATAGTAGCTCTTGCTTTCTTTCTGCTGTGTAGTATTCCACTGTGTGAATGTACTATAGTTTGTTTGTTTGTTTTTTTATCCACTCATTTACTGATGGGCACTGAGATTGCTTCCAATTCTTTGCTATTACAAATTGTGCTGCTATGAATATTGGGGTTCATAGATTCTTTTGAATTGGTGTTTCAGGATTCATAGGGTATAATCCCAGCAGTGGAATTGCTGGGTCAAAAAGGCAGTTCCATTTTTAGTTTTTGAGGAAATTCCAAACAGTTTTCCAGAGTGGCTGGACCAGTCTGCATTCCCACCAACAGTACACTAGGGTTCCCTTTTCTCCACAGCCTCACCAGCACTTGTTTGTTGATTTGTTTATGGTGGCCATTCTCACTGGTGTGAAGTGATATATCACTGTGGTTTTAATTTGCATCTCTCTGATGGCTAGTGATGCTGAGCATCCTTTCATATGTCTCTGGACCCTCTGTATGTCTGTTCAGATCCTTTGCTCACTTTTTAATTGGATTGTTTGTCTTCCTGGAGTGAAGTCATGTAAGTTCTTTACGTATTTTGGAGATCAAACCCTTGTCCGAAGTATCATTGGTAAAAATATTTTCACATACATTTGGTTTCCTTTTCATTTTGCTGATGTTTTGTTTAGCTGTGCAGAAGCTTCTTATTTTGATGAAGTCTCATTTATTTATTCCTCCCTTTATGCCCCTTGCTCTAGGGGACATATTGGTGAAAGTACTGTTACATCAAATATCTGAGATTTTTCTGCCTATGTTCTCCTCTAGGACTTTTATGGTGTCGCAACTTATATTTAAGTCTTTTTACCATCTTGAGTTTATTTTTGTGTATGGTGTGAGTTGGTAGTTAAGTTTCATTTTTTTTTGCATGTACCTATCTGTCCAGATCTCCCAACACTATTTGTTGAAGAGGCTATTTTTATTCCATTTTATATTTCTGCCCTCTTTGTCGAATATTATTTGACCATAGAGACATGGATTTACTTCTGGGCTCTCTATTCTGTTTAATTGATCTGTGTGTCTGTTCTTATGCCAGTACCAGGCTGTTTTGATTACAGTAGCCTTGTAATATAGTTTGATGTCGGATGTTGTGATCCCTCCTACTTTGTTCTTTCTCAAAATTGCTGCGGCTATTCGGAGTCATTTATGGTTCCATATTCTTGAAGTTTTCTGACACAAATTAAGTTCAAGATCTAAGGTTCCACTTTATTTTATTAGTGATTTTTATAGCTATATTTATAAGAGGCTTTAATTTTTATTTTAGTAATGTTCTTAATTAAATTTATTGGGGTGATATTGGTTAATAAGAGTATATAGGTTTCAATTATACATTTTTATGGTATATTACCTATATATTGCATTGTACACCTACCACCCAAACTCAAATCTTCTGTCACCATATAGTTGTCCCCCTTTTCCCTCACCTTCCCTCTGGTAACCACCGTACTGTTTTCTGTGTCTGTGAGTTTCAGTTTTATATCCCATATATGAGTGAAATCACAGGGTTCTTAACATTTGCTGATTGACTTCTTTTGTGTAGCTATTTGTGTAGCTCAAGGAGAGGCCTTTTGTCATGTTTTGATAATTAGATTTTGCTGGTCTGATAAACTATTCTGAAATGTGGCTCTCTTCCTCTGCTGTATGGAAAATTTTGTGTAAGATTGGAATTTATTCATTTTTTAATGTGTCTAAGTGAAAACATCCAAACTCTAATTTTAATTTTTGGGCAGAAGCTTTTGATAATAAATACAATTTACTTGAGAAATATAAAGCTAGTCAGTTTTTCTACTTCATGTTATGTTGATTAAGGTAACTTTAAGACATTTGTCCATTATTTTTAATTCCTATTTTGAAATTTATTGAGATGAGTATTTTGTTACTGCCACCTGGCACACCAACCAGACCCTGCTTGTGTCCCCATCAGTGACCCTTGTGGGCTGGCCACCTCCTCTTCTCCCCTCACCTGCTGGAGTGTCCAGTGGGCCAGGCAGGCTTTTCACAGTTTTGTTTGCTCAGGGATTTCCTTTTTTAATTTTGTATTGTTATTTTTATTATTTTTAAATTAAACTTGATGACTTGCATAGTTGTCTTCTCAGGAACAAGTCCCTGGTGCTGCCTTCCCTCCTGGGGGGATGGGGGCTGGTGGGGTGGGGGCAGTAGCTGCTGCCTCCACAGTCCCCAGAACCCCAGAGTCCAGCCTGGCCTGGGCCCAGCTGGGTGGTAGCTGGTCTTCACAACCTCATCCAGACTCTTTGACCTCCAGGAACTGACCCAGCCACTGCCCCAGCCCCCAGGACCTGGCCTCCCAGATATCGCCAGGGCCCTGGCATCTGGACATTTCCCACTGGGGCCTAGCCCACACCTGGAAGCTGTCTGTCAAGACCCACAGCCCTCCTCCGATGCCTCAACCCCCCAGGCAGGGACAGAATGCTTGTATGGTTTTTGTTTTGTTTTCTTTTGTTTTTTAAGAGAGAGTTTGAATGGAACCAGGGACATATGGGGAGGAACTGAATTGTCTGACTTCAGGTGAGACCTGGAGGGATAGCTTTCTCCCAGACAGAAGTGCTGGCAGAAACATTGGTTCCTTTGATGAGCCCTCCCTCCACAGAGCTTGCAGTCCGGCACCATATCTGAATCTCCATAGACCTGGCTATCACTGTTTTCCCTGTCCTGGTGATTCCCTGAGACCTTATATCCCACCCGACTTGTGGGCTCACCCCACAAGTTTCCAGTGATTTTCCCACAGGAATGGCCTATTAGGTCACATGCTTTAGACTTTCCTAAAATTTCTCAAACAAGCAGCATTTGGCCTCGGTGTGCCCTATACCACTTCCTAGGTGTCCCCATGCCTGACATTAGCAGTAGCCAGCTTTGAGTCACAAGTTAGCCATACTGGGGCACCTCCAAGCCCAGCTCAAGTAGCAGACATCTGCAGACCATTTCGTACTTTATGCCAGCTGACTTTGGACAGAACACAGGCAGAAGCTGACCTTGACCGGCACCTCCTGGGAGACCCCAGAGCCAGTACACCTAGTAGACAACTTCAGACTATATCAAAGCACCATCCCAGCACCTCTACAAGTGACACACTGGAGGGGCAAACTCAGTGGACACCTGAGACCGGCTGAAGTAAGTCCTGCCCTAAAGAGTGGAACCCTGTACATTGGCTATTCCACAGTGGTCAGTGGTTAACAACCAGTGCTTGTAGAAAATCAGCCTGGGAATAAATCCCTCCCATTGATATGCAAATGAAAACCGAGGCTCAATTACAACAGAAGGTGTACACAGTCCATATGGGGAGGGAGCATGCACCTGTAGTGCCGAGCTTGGGTGCAGGGAACTGTGCCACAGACCCTACAGGACACCTGCTGTATAAGGCCACATTGCCAAGCCCAGGAGATATAACAGCTCTACCTAATACATAGAAACAAACACAGGGAGGTAACCAAAACAAAGAAACAAACAAACAAAAAGCATTTCCTGAAGAACAGAGCACAACTCCAGAAAAAGCACTAAACAAAATGGAGACAAGCAATGTAATAGATGCAGAGTTCAAAACACTGATTATAAGGTTGTTCAGTGAACTTAGTGAAAACTTCAACAAAGAGATAGAAAATAAGAAAGAACCAGTCACAAATGAAGAATATGTCCCTTTTTCCATGTATGAACACGAGAGAAGACAGCCATCTATGAGCCAGGATGTAGGCTCTTACTAGATGCCAAATCTGCGGGTTCCTTGTTGTCAAACTTCTCAGCCTCCCAAACTATGAGAAATAAGTTTTTGTTGTTTAAGCCAAAAACTAAATAAATGAATGAAGAATCCATGAACTGAAATGAAGAATATATTATGGGGAGTCAGCAGTGGAATAGATGAAGCAGAGAATCATATCAGAGATTTGGAATATAAGAAAACAAAAAACACCCAATGAGAACAGCAAAAAGAAAAAAAGAATGAAAAAATAAAACCCTGGTGAAAGTGTAGGGAGCCTCTGGGACAACAACAACAACAACAAAAACAGAAGGAGAAAGGAGGGAGCAAGAAATTGAAAACCTATTTGAAAAAATAATGACAGAAAAATTCCTGAACCTGGTGAAGAAAATAGACGTTCAAGTAAAGAAGCACAGAAAATCCCAAACAAGATGAACCCAAAGGGGCCCACACCAAGACACATCATAATTGAAATGCAAATGGTTAAAGACAAAGAATCTTAAGAGCAACAAGAGCAAAGCAGTTAGTTACCTACTAGGGAGCTCCCATACACTGTCAGCTGATTTCTCAACAGAAACTTTGTGGGCCAAGAATTATCCAAAGTATTGAAAAGCGAGGACTGACAACCAAAATTACTCTACCTAGCAAAGCTACCATTTAGAATCGAAGTATGTATAAAGAGCTTCCCAGACAAGAAAAAAACTAAAGGAGTTCATCACCACCAAAGCAGCACTACACAAAATGTTAAAAGATCTTCTTTAAGAAGAAGAAAAAAAGATAAAAATATGAACAATAAAATGACAATAAATACATATCTATCAATAATTGAATCTAAAAAAGAAATCAACAAGCAGAAGGAAACAGACTCATAGATACAGGGAACATTTTGACAGTTGCCAGATGTGAGGGGTTAAGGGATGGATGAAAAAAGTGCAAGGATTAAAAAGAACATATTAGTTGTTATAGAATAGTCATGGGGATGTAAAGTACAACACAGGGAATGTAGTCAATAATATTATAATAACTATACATGCTGTCAGATGGGTATGAGATTTATCGGGATGGCCACTAAGATATAACTTAGGTCTAATCACTGGAGTGTATACCTAAAACTAATATAATATTCTGTGTCTACTGTTATGAAAAATAAAAACTGATTAAAATAATTAAAAAATTAAAAGTATTATGTATAACATGACTTTACTATTATTTTAATTTTTAAAAAATCTGTCATAAGTTTCAATTCTGGCACGATATGGTTTATGAATTTTATTAATTTTTTTCAAATAACCAAATTTTACTTTGTCAGTTCTGTTTTTATTTTATTTTATTGGTCCCTACTCTTGTTTTTATTATTTTCCCTTTATTTTAATATAGATTTAGTTTGTTTATTTATTCTACCTTAAGGTGAACTCTTAGCTAATTTAGGTTAAACATTTCTTACTTTCCTACAAAACACATTTGAAATCTTTTATTTTAATTACCATTTAGTTTGAAATATTTTTCTAACTTCATTTGTGATCTCCTTTTGGCCTACAGATTATTTTAGAAATAGATATTTTTATGAGTTTATGTAAAATAATATAATATAATATAATATATCCATTTAAACACAAAGCTAGAATTCCCAGCTACTAAATTTGATATTAACAGAATGTCGGAGAAAATAAAGCAAGGTAGTACAACAAAAATGCCTGGTCGGCACTCGAAATAGGATCAAAACACTTAAAGAAAATGAAAGTAGTCCCTGATTAAACCAACACATTGTCTCAGCTAGGGATTGAATATGGCTACAAGGAGCAGAAAACCAACAAAAAAACTTTAAAAAAATAAAAAAACTAAAACAAAACAAATCCACAGTGTCTTGAGTAAGATTCTGTTTGCTTCTCATAACAGAAGTCAAGTTGGGTATCATGAACCAGTCTCCTTCATCCCTCATTCTTGCCTTCTTTTGTGACAATTGTTGCACTTCAGACTTCAGGCAAACATTTCAGGCAAATAAACCAATAAAGTAGAGGGGGCAGCACCAACAAACTTTCAATATCCCACTTGAATTACTGATTCCTTTGACCAATTTTTAACTTCTGCTCTAGAGCAGACACTGCCATGATAGAAAGGATTTGGCATGAACATTACATGAACAAATATATTGTTTTGTGTACAATCAGCAACATTTTCAGCAACATCAAGGATTGGTCACAAAGCCAAAGGAGTGATATTCCTATGGCCCAAATATCTGTGTTTATAAGTTTTGTAATAGTTATTACAACCATGTGCATACTCCCTGTATACTCCTGGATTCTCAGACTTATAATATCAACTCTTCTATCAGTAAGTTCAGTTATTAAAAATATAGGATGACATAATTATGAACTATATTGATATAAAAATTATTCACTGCATTTAATAGAAAATAGTGAATATAGGTATATAATTTTATCTCAAGAAGGCTGTTCATGGATGAAAGCTATATATGGAGGCTGAACTATGGGGCAGTGTAGCGGGAAATGGTGGTTGGGCCAAGTTAGTTTTTATTAGGGAAGAATCAAAATATATTTTTAGTCGAAGAAGTGGTAGTAGTTTTCAGCACTGCTAGAGATAAAGGAGGACATTTTAGAAAGAACAGCAGAAGAAAAATATGTGATAATATGGTTTAAAAACTAAGTATTTTATTCTTGGAAATGAGGGAGAGCTTTGCTGTTTCACCGAGAAAGGCAAAAAGGCAGATATGGAGTGGGATCCAAATGAAAAAGATCATCTTGGGGAGATTTTAATTGCACAGGGCTTTACCTGTTCCCAAGATCTAATAAATAGCTGGGCAGGAGGAAGTAATCTATATTTTTAAACAAACACTTATTGGGATTCTGATGCAAGTGATGTGCAGATTACATTTTATTTAAACCAGGAGTATATTTTAAATAAGGACAAGAGAAATTACAAGAGCTCATACATTTTCTCTGTAAAGTAGATAAAAAGGTACTGTGCCTGTCATTATAGTTTCATGAGTGATACTTGAGACTTGGGAAAAATATAAAAAGTTTTGGGTTTCATATTTCCCTGTCTTTTCTTATGGATGAAGAACTACCATTTGCAACAACATAGATGGACATTGAAAATATCATGCTAAGTGAAATAAATCATACAGAAAAAGTCAAGGACCATATGATTTCACTCATATGTGGATATAAAACTGAAACCGGCAAATGAACAAACAAGAAAAATGAACAAAACTCACAGATGCAGACAACAGTATGGTGGTTAGCAGAGGGAAGAGGGGTGGAGTGCTAGCAAAGGGTGAAGGGGTCAGATAACATGGTGACCGAAGATGATTAGACTTTGCGTGGTGGGCTCGCAGTGCAATATACAGATGATGTGTCATGGAATTGTACGTTTGAAACCTATATAATTGTATTAACCAATGTCACCTCAATAAATTTAATGAAAAATGAATGAATAGAGAACTGAAAAAAAAAGTTTGTGACTGCTGTGTGAGGAAGTTCACAAGATGAGTATGAGCTTTGGTCGGATCTCAGCAGCATAAGACACGGCGAGTCCCTGTTTCTGGAGCAGCGTGCCACAGTTGGCCACAGCCGCCAAAAGCGTTGTAAGTTAGCCGAAGGGTCTTTTCGGACTATGACAATGCAAAATTGATTTTTAAATATCAGATGACCTATCTTGAAGAAATATAAAACAAAATAAGATGACTTGCATCCTTTTAACTTATACTTGCTTATGTATATCCCTAATGTATACTTTGTCCTACAAACTAGGTAAATGGTAAATAGTAATGAATATGTAGTGGTTTTAACATGGACTTCACAAATACAGCCCTGGGGTTTTTCTCCTAAGGATTAGGAAAAAAAAATGAAGGAAGTAGTTAGTGGAAATACTGGGAACAGAAATCCATATTTATAATATTTATAAAATGTAAAAGGCAAAAGAAAAAAACCTTTGGTAATGTAGACTTTCATTCTTAATCATGATTTAAGTATCGAACTAAGGAATGTAAGACAGCAATAGGGAACGTACGGATGTCGTGTGAAGACCATGGTTTTGCCTTTCTTTGCAAAGCCCTTCTCTATACTTAATTAGACTTAAAATTTTGACTGAGTTTTGGAGCCTCTTCTTCACTATAAAATGAGAATGATAAACTTTTACCCATGAGATTAGGTTTGTAGAGTGTCTAGTATTGTCCTTTCCACACTTTCTAATAATAAAGTAATAAAGTCTGAGCATGCACTTAGGGAAAAAAGAATTAGTTGCTGTTTTGAAAATCAGATTACCAGGAGAAATAAGAAAATGTAATTGCTGACTAGCAGCTAAAATCCAAACAATTTAAAAAGGTGTGGCATAATAAAATAATGTTGACAGAAGAAAAGCTTAGTGTGTTACATTTTTAATTGTATTGCTATGATAGCCTATTAAAACGTTTATATACATGCAATTATGGAAAATGTTGATGGTACCAGAAATATAATGACAGTGTAAATATAGAAGCACTGGAAGAAACAGAAAACACTTGAACCATTTGGTTTTAATGTTTATTTGATCTAATGTGGATAATTTAATCCATTGTCACTTACTTGAATGTTTCTCACTGAGCTACAGGGAGAGATGCTTACAATGAAACAATTAATAGTTCCTATGTGATAACAAAGGGATTTTATAACCCTTTAAGTATTTTTTAAAAGGCAAAATATCAGAATCTTTTTATCCTAGATATAGTTACATTTATTAAGTGGACCTTTTTTGTTGTTGTTATGTAGCTTTTGTGTATAACTATGGAGGAAGGGAATATAAAAATTCCTAGTTATTACAGAGGCTTTTATTTTTTATTTATTTTACCTTATAACTTCATCTTTGTTGATTGATTACAGTTTCTGTCATCTGAGTGACTGTCCCTAATTGAGGTCTCATAAACAATAGTAATGGAAACCTGACTGCAGTCCTATATTTAAATTAAGATTCTCCTTTTCTTCAGTATGTTTGAGATTGTCAACCATCAAATGATGAAGAGGTATTGATAAATTTTTAATGATTGCAGATACTTAGTCCATGAGAACAAAATTGCTTTAAATATAGTGCATTGTATAATGGAGGGACTATAGGACTGATTTGCTATCAGAGCATAGGTAGAAGATTTATTAATGAGAATGGATGGTTGGAATATAATTATAAATGACAATGATAGTGATTACTTGCAATTTACCAGGGACTTCATGTACATGTATCATGCAACATAAGCAATTTTTTTCTTAGTAATCAATGAAGCCAATTAACTTGTGAAACACACACAGCAAGTACAGAATGGAAACCAAATTTTCTTCAAGACCCTGACTTCAAAGTCCTTGCCTTTGCTCCTCTGCTTACCTCTTATACTGCTGATTTAATGCATGCACGTCTAGTGAAGGATGGTTTGCTAGAAGGTGCACTGACCTAAACTTATTTATTCTAATGAAGTTAAGTTTTATTAAGTTTATTTTAAAGAAGGGGAAACTGAGATTCAGGAAGCTCAACTTTCTCAAAATCACATAATTGTTAAACATGAGATAGTTTATACCGGAACAGGATTGAGAACTTTATTAGAATTCACACAGAACAATTAAGCTTTCATAGTCATACAAATTTTATTAATTTGATTTTTTATAATTCTGAGATCAAGTAATTGCTAAACAAGAGTGTCAATATATATGAGAAGAGATTAGGCCTCTATAATATAAAAACCACATTGTGGCTCCAGTGTTAGAATGTTCAAATAAATTGCAAGCAAAATTATTTTAAATAACAATAATCCATTATAATACCACATCATTTTTTAAATTTAAGCCCTCAGGTTTTTTAAACATAAAGAGAATTTAGGAATGTTACATATATTATATATTGCTGTAAGAATTAATAAACAGTATAGACATAAAAATGATTAGTCAATGATATATGAAACTGTTGAGCTGAATCAGGAATTCTTGTGTTGCATACTTTATTATGTTTCAATCAAAGTCTTGGCAGAAAATAAATATTTTAAACATGACCTTCAGATTTAATGGTATTTTCTGCACTTCATATAATTATACTGTTAGTTTATAGAAGAGGCATGTTCCAGAAAAGTTGCATGTGAAACAAAACTTGTAATTTATAACTTAAAAGATGCTGAGGAGATGTGCTAGTTTAAGGAAACTCAGATGAATATTTTTGAAATATAAACAAAACTTTGTATATGGATTTACTTGTATGTTTTTTTAAAGTGTATCACATCTGAAGAAGTCCCACGGATTTCTGCCTTCTTGTCTCCCTGTGGTCTTCGTCCTTGTCCTCACTCTACTCTCCTGCTCCTGCCACTTCCTTTTACATCATCAGGGTCATCGTCTATTGAGCACTTATGTGGTTAGGCCTTCATGGTAGACGCCACATTAATAAATTACAACATGTTAGTCCTAGTTTCCAAGAAATTCTGTGATCATATTCTGGGCCCAAGAGATATAGTTCCCCTTAGGCTTGGTTAAAATATTTGTTACTACCTTACCTAGCTCCAGGCTTGTTTGAATTTTAGTATTTAAGGCATAATTAGTAGGCTATTTAAAACTGTAGTAACAAAACAATGACAATAAATCATGTTACAATTGTAGTGTTGCAGACATGCTTGTATGTTTTACAAATTAAATCATTTGATCTTGCAACACGGTATTTATCACGAACATTCCCATTTTATAGATGGTAATTCTGAGACAAGAAGAGTTATGTGACTAGCCTTCATCACATGATTCTTGTTTCTGTTAGAGGTCCTACTCCAGTGCCTTCCCCTACAACTGCCATCCCCTAAACACTGCGTTAACCAGGTCCAGTTCACAAGCAGGGGTTCCCTCCTGAGCCACCGAGCTTGTGTGTCCTCACTGAAGTGAAGCCCTAAAAAGGCACTGTGTGTTCTAGATGGCCAGTCCCTAAGTGAACCACACTCCTGCCTCCTCAAGGACTATGAAATCCAGCCGTCCACATGACAGGCTGGGAATCCCCAAGGGGTGCCCCCGTCTCACCCATTATCCCACCCACAGCTGGGTAGCTGGCGTTCCGCATGACTACATCTCTCATTTGTGCCCATTTTTTCAGCTGCATCCCCAAACCACCCCCGCATTGTCTGTCAAGGCAGGCCTATGGCAAGTTCCCTCACAGTGTCACTTCTGTTTCTTGCTCCTTTTGTTGTATCCACTGAGCTTCCAACATCAGACCCCTGGCCTGAGCCAATCAGTCAAGGATGGCTTAAGCTCTGGGCTCTTGTCTAGCAGTCTCACTCACCTCTCTGAGCCTCTGTTTTCTCACCTATAAAATGGGGATCATTTATCCACCACCAGGATATGTGAAGATGGGGGCAGCTTACACATACCAGTACGCAGCATTGCGGGCACACAGCCCCTTCCCCTGCTGCTCAAACCTGTCTTTTCTGCAGCAGGTTCGCATGCCCATGTCCCACCCCATCAGGCATTCCACCTCATGCACCCCGGGGGCATCCAGGAGGAGTCATGTACCTACTAGTGTCTAAATGCTGGATCCACTACCGTGGCTACACAGACACCTCAGACTGGGCACAGTACCCCCAAGAGTCCTGGACACCCCACCTCTATCCTCTCAGGTCCATTTATATGCTATGGTCTTACCACTTGGTCTGTGATATTTCTCCTGCTGTTTTACTATTGGTTAAAATCCTACCACACCTGGCATCACACCTTCTCCAGTCCAAAGCCTTGTTCTTAGCACGTCGAACACCACCCATCCATCACCCACCCCAAGCCCTCACTTGGGGCACCATTACCCATTCTGATGCACAGTTGAGGCAAGGTATCTATATTTTCCTTCTAGTACAAACACATGGTCCTCAACTAGAAGATTTGTCATAACACCTATTGTATATTCTATGCCTGGCAGAGGTTTAAAAAATACAAATAATCTGAATTTTCTTGATAGAGTATTAACATTTAAATTACAAACAAAAAAAGACCTTAAGATGATGAACGAAATAAGTAACTGACTTAGGAAGTTATAACTGTGTCTTGTCATCTCTTGATTTCACATGCTCTGATCTTGGGCACCTTATTCAGATCTGTGTCAGTTTATTCCTTCATCGAATAAATATGCTGAATTATCTGACAAGTAATTCCATGTCTTCCTTTTATAACCTTAAATTTTAATTATGGTGACTAGTTTGTCTTATGACTAAGAAAATGGGGTACAAAAATATGATATAGATATAGTCTGTTTTCCCTTGCATTGACACCTACCACATAGGTGAAATTATGGCGCATAAAATTTTCTCAGAAAAACTTCACCCACGACCAACTATAAATGAAATAAATTATAGAGGAAATTATTTAATAATTAATAATTCCAGATTCCTGTGTAAGCAAGCTGCCTCGTTACTTCAGGAAAGAAATTTGTGGCAGAATTTTCAATTTCAACTCCTTGTTATTTGATTTCTAGCTTAGGTGTCCACGGGAGATGCAAAGTGTTGTCCCTGCTGAAGTGGACCTCCTTACTCTCTTGTTTAAAACCAGTCCTGCACTAGATTTTGGAAACCTGAATTGTATTTATTGACCTCAGTCATGCTGTCACCTTAGGTGTCTCAAATTTAAAGGAAAATTGGTCTGTAACAGGAACAGAATCAGTTTTCTTCTGAGGCAAGTGGCACACGTGGAGAATGAAAAAGGGATGTAACGGATTTTCGATGTTATACATGATGTACACCTCTAAGTCATCTTTATCACTGCTGCAAGTAACAAAGCACTTTACAAGCACTAGAAATACAATCTAAAGGAAGGGAAGCCCACAGTCAATATTTTTTAAACCTTGTATTGCTATCCATGTTTTATGAGTAAGAAGAATACCAATAAACCAGCATACTTTTTAATTGGTTTAATATTTAGTGGGCTCAAATTTATCTATTGAAATAAAAAAAATCTGACACATACATGTACTGCTCTGAAAAGTGATTAAAATGATTATTTCAAAATATAAAATGCAAGGTTTGCATTAACATGAGAAGAGAACACTAGGAAACAGCTCCCTACCAGTCTCTCATATTTTTGCACGGTTGGTGAGCAGAGGAAGTTCTTGTCCTGGATTGTGTTTGTGAGAAAATTTGTGGAGTACAGCGTCTGAAAATAGAAAAGTATCTCCCAGTAAAATAGAGTCCAGGTGTGTTTGCTGTTTGCAGCACTCACCCAGGCTCCTCTGCGCTGCTCCCGTGGGACTCGGGACAAGGGGAATGGATGCAGGAATGAAACTCATGCCACTTGCTGTATCGTGAGTAGTAAAGGCCTTTGTCTCTGCTCCAGGAATCACATGTCTTCAGACATCATTTGCAAAACTTACTTATTTGCCTGTAAGTAGGAAAATACACCCGGTAATTCACGGCTCTTGATAGCTTGCCCTGAATTTTAGTCAGCAACTTAACCACATGATATATCAAGGCTGAATTTAATTTCGATAACCATCTTGAAATAAAATTTTTGCTGTCTAATCAATGAAATAAATAATTTAAGTGTTTAAGTGGATTTGTTGGTTTTAAAACCAGACTGCTGCAGCATAACATTACATAATAATACAAATAAACAAAAACTTCCAGATAAGCCTTTTTCTGAAAATGCCTGAGGATTCTAAACTGCTACACTTAATGATATATTACTTAGTAACAGGTCTAGACAGGGGTAAAAAATAAAATTTTCTGCATTATATCTTTCAGATGTTTATGATAAATAATTTTTCAACTAAGTGAGAGCTTTAAAAAGGAGTAATTATAATTCACTGTTCTATGAACTCATTCAAGTGTCCATTACACACTTCCCATATGGAAGCACTGTGTTACGGACTGAGGATCCCATAGAGAACCACACAGTATCTGTCTTCATGGATAAGACAATGGACTTAGATAATTAAAAATAGCCACACAAACTTTAAAACTTAATAACAATTACGGTTGACCCTGAACAAGACAAATTTGAATGGCCTGGCTCCACTTATATACAGATTTTTTTCAGCGCATACCTGTACCGTTTTCAATCCACAATTGTGAGTCACTGTACCACATGTTTTTTCACTTATAAATGTTAACCTAAGGTGTTAAATATATTAAAGAATATGTACTACTACTTCTTATCAAGGCATTTAATATATTCACTCTAGAGACCTATTATATTATGATTTCAAAATCCTAGCCATGACTCTTTATCACTTTTTATGAACTTAGAAATGTGTAGAAAATTTCCCAATTACAAAATACAGCCTATTTCCGGTTACTCTTTTATTTCCTATTTTTCTCT
Organism: Mormoops blainvillei; assembly: GCA_004026545.1. Classification (NCBI taxonomy): domain Eukaryota; kingdom Metazoa; phylum Chordata; class Mammalia; order Chiroptera; family Mormoopidae; genus Mormoops; species Mormoops blainvillei. The sequence continues at coordinate 23,486 of PVJD01014841.1, forward strand.
GAATAGGAAATTATTATCTGAACAATAAAACTATCTGAGCCTGGGTAGCCCAAAGAAAAGAGGTCATAGGTAAGGCAACCCATCCATGGGGAAGCAAGAACATCCAGCTTCACTTACAAAAGAACTCCAGAGTCTCGTAAGTTTACCATGAAGAATATATGATTGTTGATGTTGGGATGACTATTAGAAGTAATTGTAAAATGTTAGTCTTTATGACTTTAACAGATTTCCATTTAGAAATCTGCAATGCATGCAAAATTAGATATGCCAATATACAAAATATTAATTCTTTACCATTAAGGAAATTAGATCTCACATGCTCTTGCAATGTGCAAAGTGCTTTCCAAAAATCACTTTATTTTCTCCTTACATCTACTTGTGAGATAAAGTGAGCAAATGTTTTTATTTCCATTTTGTACAAATTTGGAAATTGAAGCTTAAAAAGAACATAAAACTTTCTTGAGTTTTTTGAAACCTATCTGTGACAAAGCTAGGTTTCAAATCCAAGTCTTTATTTTTTAAAAACTTGATGACCTAAATAAACAGTTGGATTTGAAGTGCTGTAAATTTAACAAAAGCAGCAACAAAGCTTCTCTAAGAAGCACATGTTTGATGGGGAGTGTATTACACACACGTAAGTATATAATATCATCCACCATAGCCAAAGGAAACAGAAAGAATAGGTAGAAAGAAAAATAAACATTTAAAGATAATAAATAATAAGTATCTTATGAATACTGGAAATATCTATTGTTCTACATATGCATGCATTGAATATGAGAGTTGAAAATTATTTAAGATTAAGAGCGGAATAAAAATTAGCTGGCTTTATTCAATGCCAATTATATATTTTTCCTTTGTGATTTGTTAAAAGGAAATTATCCCTTCCCATAAGGTGTCTGAAAGACACCTATGCAGCCTTTGCCTGAGATTCATAGTGACTGGCCAAGAAGGGGTACCCAATAAACATTTCCTGAAAAAATTAAATTGCACTAGGGAAGGTTTTTAATTGGTCTTCATTTTTACAATTCTTATTTGTTCTTATCTCAGAAACAGCATAGATATTAAAAAGAGTCATTGTTTTTGGACATAATGTATATTTTAGCTGTGGTGTACGCAATTAGCAGAACAATCCTCTCAATTGTCTCCTGACCTAAAAGACAGCTGAGCCAGCATCAGCGGCATCATCTAGCTGCGTACAGAAGAAAAATTCGTAAAATTTTTCACATGGACTAAACCTCTTGACTAATAATCATCAAGTCACAGATTCTTTCCCCAAGTTTTCAGGATGATTGGGAACAGAGGACTTTTGAACGTTGTGCTCCTCTTCATCTTTAACGTCTAATCTCCAGAACCATCAAGCATATTATGTTACTGTATAACAACCGGTGGGTCAGGGCACAGTCAGTGAAATAACCAGGATGCCTAAATTTATTAAACTATTACCTTTTTATTATAAAAATTTTCAAATTATTTTAAAAACATTTTATTTAATGTTTTTAATTTGCAACATCTCCTAATAAAGAAATCAGATCAATGATTGAATAACTATTATATGTTTAACTCTAATTTTTTAATCCATTATATCATTTGGTGGGCTCAATGCTCATAGTGTTTATAGTTAAGCCTTCGACTCTTCCCAGGTAACTTTAAAAGTTTATGGTATACAATATTCTGCATTTTGGTTGTAATGCAATTTAGATTCACAATCTCTCATTGCCAGCATGAAGAAAATTGTTCTCTAGCTATTGAGAAAACTATGTGACTACTTTATATAAGAATCTCAGTGTGGTTTCTTTGGTTCTCAATACGGTTTGCATGTGCAGTAACTTAAATGAAGTGCTATGAACATTGTTTCCTAAGAAAACAGAACAACAAGATAGTTGTTTTATCCACTTATCTACTCACAGACCCTGGACTGCTTCCATACCCTGGCAATTGTAAATAACGCTGCAGTGAACATAGTGGTGCTTATGTTCTGTCAAATCAGTGTTTTGGGTTTCTTCAGATATATTCCCAGAAGTGGGATAGCTGGGTCGAAAGGAAGATCCATTTTTAATTTTGCGAGGTATCTCTATACTGCTTCCCACCGTGGCTGCACCAAATATGTATTCACACCAGCAGTACAAAATGGCTTCCTTTTCTCCACATCCTTGCCAGCACTTATAGCTTGTTGACTTATTGATGATAGCCATTCTGACAGGTGTGAGATGGTATCTCATTGTGGTTTTAATGTGGATTTCTCTGATGATTAGTGATGTTGAGCATCTTTTCATATGTCTGTTGACCGTCTATATGTCCTCTTTGGAGAGGTGTCTATTCTGGTCCTTTGCCTGTTTTTTAATTGGGTTTTTTTTTTCTTTGGTGTTGAGTTTTGTAAGTTCTTTATAAGAACTTACTTCTTATCCTTTGTCTTCAGCAGTATGAATACATTTCTAGAATTTTTTTTAATCTGTTACTTTTAGAAAATGCTTGACCATATATTTGCAAATATTTTTTTCTCCATTCTTCCATTTTTTTTTTCCTTCTAGGATTCTAATTGCATTAAAATGTGTCTAAAATGACTGATTTTGGCCTACATATCTTGGATTCTGTTTTTTTCCACTAATTTCCACTTTGTATTTCCATTAGAGTAATATCTATTGGCATATATTCTAGGTCACTGAGTCTATCCTTGCATGTGCCAAGTCTACTGATGCTAAAGGTTTTCTTCCTCTCTGTTACTATGCATATGTTTAAATTTATTTCCAGTATGTCCTTTTACACTTGTTTATTGTTTCTGTTTCTCTGCTGAAATTACCCATCTACTCATGAATGTCTTCAAGTTTTTCAGTAGAGCCTGGGACATATTAATTACAATTATTCTAAATCCCCTATATGACTTTTCCAACAATAGATTTGTATTTGGGATTTGTTCTATTGATTGTTTTGTCTCTCAACAGCAGATTCCTTTCCATTTTAGGTGTCTCATAATTTTTATTTGAAGTCTATATGTTCTGCGTAGGGTAGTAGAGAATGATGTAAACAGTAGTTATGCCTGGAACTAGACATGCCTCTTTCCTGGTTAAGCCTTCATTAAGGAGTTGTGCTGTTTCACTTTTGTTAGTTGCTATGATTACCCTCAATGCACCACCAGCTTCAAATTCCTCTAGTGACCCCTCATGGTTAGAGTTGCAGGTAGATTCTTGATGGTGCTCGGTGCACGCTCAGTTGAGGCTTTCCCTGTGAGCCTGTTCCTCAGAGAGCTTGTCTCTCCACGCTCTTGTCTTCCGCTACAGGCAGTGGGCTGTTGCGGCTTTCCTGATCTGTGAGCCAGGGTGACAAGGAGCAAGGGAGCATTCCGCCTTGTTCTCATGGAGCCTCGGCCTTAGGCCGTTCACAAAGCTCAGCTTCTAGAGCTGAGTTTCCTCAGTGATCCTGCCTTCCCCCTGTGGTAAAGGACCTGTAATTTTGTGGATGTAAGAGGATTTCTCGCCTCCTTTTCCCAAACCCCATGAGTTTCCATCCACACAAAGTGACAGAATTTGCTACCTTTCTTAAGCAGTGTAAGAGTTTATTCCACCAGGGAGAAGGGTCCAGGTAAGAATTGTTTTTTTTACTTTTACCTCAGCAGCAGCGGTTGCACAATGAGAGAACTGCACTATGAGGGATGCTTCCCCTGATTTCTCCTGCTCCCAGCCTTTCTCATGAGCAAATAGTAAAGTGAGGTCCGTGGAGAAGAGGCACCCGGTGTTTCTGCTCCCATGACTCTGTACCCTCACAACTGTTCGTGCTCAGCTTTTGCCAATTCATTAAAAAGTTCATTGATCTTATTTTATACTTGTTTGTATGGCAGCCTAGTTTGTTTATAATGCACCCTTATAAATGAGTGCTTGCCTATGCTATTGGCCTCTTTCTGGAAAGCCTACTCCAGCTTTCCTCAGATTTTACATTAATCATTGCCCTTCGAAGCCAGCAC
>PVJD01014842.1:0-27449 GCA_004026545.1 Mormoops blainvillei
CAACCCCAAGTCAACAATAAGGCAAGACCAGGATTGAAATCCTACATGCCCACAGGAAATGCCTGCCACTTGCTTTGCTGAGTGTTTCAGGAGAAACATTCTTGTGCATATGAATGGGTAGGGGTAAGGGTAGGGGTAGGGGTAGGGGTGTGTGTGTGTGTGTGTGTGTGTGTGTATGTGTGTGTGTGTGTGTATAAAAGAAAGAGAGAGAGGGAGAGAGCCTGCTCATACCTGTGTGTATGCATGTACATGCATGGATGACTACATATACCCTCTTATGCTATGCTATTTCTTCATTCTGGATAAAGGGTTCCCATTTATAGTAAAATTAAAAACAAGACCTCTTCAACTTGCATGACTCCCACTGCTATTTCCACAAACTGAGATGGCAAAGGCACTAACATATCCTTCTGGCAATGCTGGGAGCCCTTACCCTGAGCCCAAGCTGCCCCTGAGTACCAGAACCTTCCACTTGGCAGGTGCTCCAATTTGGGCAAGGACAATTACCAAGTACCTGGATCACCATAGGGGTCCAAAGATAAATTCATACAGATGCATATGTTTTGGGAGAAGCAGTCAGAGTCTGTTGAGCCTCAAGCAGAGGCCCCAAATTCCCATGCAGGGGCTACTTGCCCTCCAGGTTGCCATCCTCTCTCCAACTCCCTTGCCTTACTGATACAAAACACCTTACTTTGACCCTTTCTGTTACTAAAGTGAAAACACCTGATAATGTTTACGTACTAGACTTTCCTAGGGTATTTCTATTTTAATAGAAATTAAAGGCCCACTGCTAAAAGGATAAACCTGGAATGATGGAACTAGAGGTATCATATCAGTCAGCAGGTGGAAGAGAATTTGAGCAAGAAACGGGAGGAGAAACCACAGTTCTATAGTTCTAGAACTACCTAACACTTCACTTACAATTTCTTGAGGACCTTAGTAGAAGGGGCTGGGGCATGATGGGGGTACAGGGGGCCTAATATAAGGTGATGGAAAATGGTTTGACTTTGAGTGGTAGACACACAGTGCAATATACAGATCTTATATCAAGGAAGTGTACACTTGAAATCTATATGATGATATTAACCAATATCAGCCCAATAATTTCATTAAAAATTTTTTAGAAATTATTTTACCCAGAAAATGGAAAGAACATTAAAATGGTTTTAAATATAAGATCATTCAGGGACAGAGAGACAGCATTATATAATCTCCAAGGTCTCTAATAGTTCCAACACTTTATTTTTTTATCTTCTGATAACTCTGGTTCCTTTAATGTGAGTGCTAAAGAACAGCCTTGGCTTCCCCAAGTCAGGATGTATTAAATACGGTGGCATAATTCCTGTCTTAGTTATGTACTTCCTGACTCTAAGAGCTGAGTGTATTAATTGAAAGGCATTTTGTGCCCAGCCAGCATTGTATGGTCATGGCTCCTCTTACACTCTGCATGGTGGACATGAAGACAGAGAATTTAGGGTATTCAGTCCAATGAGGAGCTCAGGAAGACATAGCTTTCCATGTCATTTAGTATGAAATCATTTCAACAAGAATGGTGCTAGCTTTCACTGAGCTCCTGATGGCTGTGAAATAAGTTTATTTAGCTTGGCTACCTCAGGTAAGGAAATTCCAGAAGCTTCCTAGTTCCTTTTAGATTTGTTTAAAATGACATCATGCATTCAGATGCAGGATTATTGAGTCCAACATTAGGGAATGGATATGATGGAATGATAAGATTGGCTAAAACCTTAAACAGTCAACTTGGGGAAGGGAGGACATTTGAAGGAGATAAAAGTCATTTTCTTATTTGCCCACTCAATGAAAAGAATCAAACACTTGACCAGCCACACAACTTGCAGTAATGGGACCAAACAGTTAGACTTGGGAGTCTAGTCTTTTCATTTGCGGAATATAAGTAAGAGAGCTCTTAATGTATAAAGTGGTGTAGCTTTTCACCTTCCTAAATATGAAATGGTTTGGACATGATACATTTCACAAACAGACCAAAGTCTGTAATGCTTCACAGTCTTTCTTTGGCTTTCTCCTTTGAAACTTCTTAAATGATTTTTGCTGCTTTTGAGTTACAAGACACTAACCTCAGCGCTGCATCTTTACTCTGAGTGTTTTTGGCCTGGAATTTCATTCCAGTGTTTCCCTTTACCTTTTGGAAAGCATACCAATGAAGGGAGACAGGAAGACACTGATGTAGAGTACATCATTAAGAACTTAGCAAACTTTTCAGTGTTTGGTCCCACTAAGCAAAACAGCCTGGTCTAAATCCTTCATGGCACCGTCCCATTTAAGTTCTTGCCATATTCAATCAGAAGGAGGTCCACTGCAGGGCTGGCTGGGGGCAGCAGTATATTTCACAGCTATTTCAGTCACAATGTGAGATTATTCTTTGTATATGAAAACATCTAATAATAAAGTCCTGGAAGCCAAGCTGAAAAGGAACCTGGCATTGCTACCTGTGGCTGCAGAGCGATTCTCCTATTCCCATCTCTCTGTCAAATATGCTAACCAGCCTATGAAGAAACACACTGTAGTACCAGTTTACTACAAAAATCAGAGAATGACTAACTTTTCCCAATAAGGCTTCTGAGCACTGAAGAAACAATGGATAAGGAAAGCAGAGGATAAGGTTTAGATCTGCTCTGTCCAATATGGCAGCCACTAACTGTATGTGGCTACTGTGCACTTGAAATGTGGATAATATGAATGAGGAACCAAATTTTTATTTCATTTAATTTTAATTACTGTGAATACTGATACTCCAGTTATTGGAAAAACTTAAATATGTGAATATACTTTTTCAAATTTTGTGGAATTTTATAAAATCTAAAAACAGATCACGTATTTCTGATGAAAATTTAGCATATAAATTGAGACATACTATATACTATAAAATAAAAACACACTGGATTTTGAAGACTTAATATGAAAAAAGAATGTAAAATATGTCATTAATATTTTATGTGGCTTAATTTTCACATGATTTTATTTTTGATGATTTTAGATTCTGAAAGGATATTTTTTAAATATTGGGTTAAATAAAATACATTATTAAAATTAATTTCAGTCTTCCGGCCAAGATGGCAGCATAGGTAAACACAGCTCACCTCCTCGCACGCACATCAAAATTACAACTAAACTATAGAACAACCATCACTCAGAACCATCAGAAACTGAGTTGAATGGAAGTCCAACAACTACAGAATTAAACAAACCACATCCATCCAGACTGGTAGGAGGACTGGAGATGAGGAATGGGCTGGTCCCACATCCACATGTGGTGGATAAAAAATTCATGGTGCATAAAAATTCAGAAGGGATATCTTTGGAGCGAGCAGTACCAGCCCCACACCAGGCCCCCCAGCCCAGGGTTCCAGTGCTGGGAAGATAAGTCCCCACAACTTCTGGCTGCAAAAACCAGCGGGGATTGAGCTGTTAGAAGAAACTTCTAGAGGCCCAAGTAGTTCCTCTTAAAGAACCCACACACGGACTTACTCAGACTCACTCCCTCTGAGCTCCAGCACCAGGGTAGCAGCTTAAAAGGCACCAGTGGCATACAGGGAGAAATGGAAGTGTCTGGCATCAAGGCAAGAGCTGGGGGTCAGCTTTTGCCCAAACAGAAAGGCGGGCAGAGGCCATTGTCCCTTTTCTGAACCTTCCCCCCACAGAGCCACAGAGCCAGCAGGCAGCTGCCATATCTGAGATTCCATATCTGAGATTCCATCAACCTGGCTAACACTATTTGCCCTGCCCTGGAGATCCCCTGAGATTCCATCCAACTCAACTTACAGGCCCATCCAAGCTGTTAACAATTGCTTTTCCATATGAGTGGCTGGTCTTGGCTCATGCTTCACAACTTCCTAAATCCTCTCAAACAAGCAACAGCCAGCGTCAGTAGGCCCCCAGCCCCCATACCTCTTGCTAAGTGGCCCCAGGCCTGGCACTAGTAGCAGCCAGCCTAGATTCACAGCTTAACTTTGCCTGGGAACCTCCAAGCCCAGCACGAGTAACAGCTACCTCAGATTGCTTTATAATTCAGGCAGAGTGGCCCCAGGCAAAACACAGGTGGGGGTTGACCTTGGTCTGCACCACCCAGGAAACCCAAGAGCCAGCACACCCAGTGGACAGCTACAGACCACGTCGGAACACCACCACCCTGACCGTGATACTCTGCAGAGGGCTGGAGGCTGGTGGTCAGTTGTCATAGCCAGTCCTTGCTGCTAACTGGCCTGGCTGGATCCCTCCCATTGATCTGCCAACAGCAACCAAGGCCCAACTACAAAAGGAGGGTGTACTCAGTCCACACGGAGGGTGCACCTAGAGTACCCAGCTTGGGCGATAGGGGAGGCTGTGCCACTGGACCCTATAGGACAGTTACTACATTAGGCCATGCTACCAAGGCACAGAGTCAATGCAGCTCTACCTAATACATAGAAATGAACACAGGGAGGCTGCCAAACTGAGGAGACAAAGAAACAGGGCCCAAATGAAAGAATAGACCTGAAAAAGAGTTAACAAAATAGAGATAAGCAATCTATCAGATGCAGAGTTTGAAACACTAGTTATAAGGATGCTCAAGGAACTTAGTGAGGACCTCAGTGGTATAAAAATGATCCAGTCAGAAATGAAGGACATACTAATGGAAATAAAAAATAATTTACAGGGAAACAACAGTAGAGTGGACAAAGTCAAGAACCAAGTCAATGGTTTGGAACATAAGGAAGCGAAAGCAATCAATCAGAACAATGAGAAGAAAAAAGAATTAAAAAACAAAAAAATGAGGATAATGTAAGTAGCCTCTGGGACAACTTCAAGCATTCTAACATTCTCATCATAGAGGTGCCAGAAGAAGAGAAAGAGCAAGAAACTGGGAATCTATTTGAAAAAATAATGAAAGAAAACTTCCCTAATTTGGTGAAGGAAAGAGACATGTAAGTCCAGGAAGCACAGAGAGTCCCAGACAAAATGGGTGTGAACAGTCCCACAGTAAGACACATCAGAATTAAAACACCAAAGGTTAAAGGTAAAGAGAGAATTTAAAAGCAGCAAGAGAAAAGCAATTACCACAAAGTTACCACACGGGAGTTTCCATAAGACTGTCAGCTGATTTCTCAAAAGAAACTTTGCAGGCTAGAAAGGATTGGCAAAAGTATTCAAAGTCATGAGAAGCAGGGACCTACAGCCAAGATTGCTCTACCCAGCAAAGTTATCATTTAAAATTAAAGGGCAGATAAAGAGCTTCCCAGAGAAGAGAAAACTAAAGGAGTTCATCACCACCAAACCATTATTATATGAATGTTAAAGGGACTTATTTAAGAAAAAGAAGATCAAAGCTATGATCAATAAAATGACAATAAATACATATCTATCAACAATTGAATGTAAAAAATGAAGCAAACAAGAAGAACAGAGACAGAATCATGGATACAGAGAGCATTTTGATGGTTGCCAGATGGGATGGAGGTGTGGGGGAATGGGTGAAGAGGCGAGGGGATTAAGAAATACAAATAGGTAGTTACAGAGTAGCCATGGGGATGTAAAGTACAGTATAGGAAATAGAGTAGCCAAAGAACTTATACACATGGCCCATGGACATGAACAATGGTGGAGGGATTGCCTGAGGGAGTGGAAGGTGCTGGGTGGAGAGGGGCAAAGGGGGAAAAATTGGAACAACTGTACTAGCAAAATCAATAAATATAATTAAATAAAATTAATTTTGCCTCTTTCTTTTTCAGTTTGACTAAAAATTTTAAATTACATAAAGGGCTCACATTATATTTCTAATGGGCATCACTGGCTTAGAATGAACAAAATCAAAACATTTCAAATTGATGTTTTTACAAGTGAGGATTGTAAAGTGTTGAAAAGAAAATATGGGTTTTTAATGAGCTAAGAAGTGAATTAACTCATGATGGTTTGAAGTAAGTTAGCAAAACCCCCCACTGAGTGGGTCAACTTGGGGATACCTGTTCATTAGATGTTTCCACGCTAAAGCTTCTTGGGGTGTTCTAGAGTAGTGCTTCTCCAGTTTTGTTCAGGGGATCCTTGGGGGTCCCTGAGAGTCTTTCAGGGAATTTTCAAAGTCAAAACTATTGTCGTAATGATACTAAGACATTCTTTGCCTTTTTCACTCTGATTCTCTCCTAAGTGGCATGTGATACCATAACAGCTGTAATTCAGAAGCAAATATGAAAATCCAGCAGTCTTCTGTTAAGCCAGACTGCTACTCAAGAGCTTAAAAAAAAAGGTAAAAGAATGCCTCTTTTCACTAACATTTGTTGTCATGGAAAATATAGTTATTTTTCCTCAAAATATTTTATTTTGTAAACATGTTATATATATAATGTAAAGTATGTATTTACTGTTAATTTTGAAATAAATTACCAAGTAAACAATTTTTACTTCTCAGTTTTAATCCCTAGTATGATAAACATTGATATAATTCATGCAACCTAAAGCTCTTTGGGGCCCTCAATAATCCTTAAGAGTGTAAAGGAGTCCTGTGATCCAAAACTTGGAGAACTGTCGTAGAAGGGCTTGGTAATAGATGCTATTGCTGGCCCATCCCAGAGCTCCTCTGTTCACCTTGAGTCCTCCGCAGCTGCAGTGGACAGTTTCCCACCTCAAACACCTGGGTCTCTCTGGTGTTCTGCCTGAGGGCTTGCTCTCATGCTGCAAGGCTGTCTGTGAAAGTCCAAAATTAGAAACAACTGAATGACAATTAACTGTAGACTGGATAGGTAAGTTCTGGTGCTTTCGCACTGTGGAATGCTACACAGCAACAAGAACAAACAAGTCACTGCTATGTGCAATAATGTGGGTGAAGCTCACTGATACAGTGGTGAGTAAAAGAAGCCAGAAACCAAAGAGCACAGGTTGCATGATTTTATCTTCATAAAATTGAAAATAAGGCAAATCTAATCTATAATATTAGAAATCAAGATAGTGATTGCCTTTGCAGAGGAAGAAGAACCAATATGCAATTCTGCGAGCTGATGACATTCTAGGCCTTGACTTACCTGATGGGTACAGGGGAGTGTTCATTTCTTAGTAATTCATTGATTTGTATGATTTGAACACTTTTCTGTATGTATGTTAGCCATCACTCAAGGTAAAAAAAAAATCAAGTATTAATTATTGTTTCAATGCCATACTCCGCTAAGACAGGGGAGGATAAAATACGATTTTCAGACATTGCTCATGGTATCTGCCTTTATATCGGTCCTCATGAGAGGTAAAGAATAGTAAAAGACTTAATTTGTCACAGGCACTTTGGAGTGGGTTGTTTGGCTTGGACATCACGATGACTTGTTTTTAATGTACTTTGAATGCCTTTATTTACTTAGAATGCACACAGCATCTCAGTCTCCTCCACTGCTTATTATGATATGCTGGGTCTGTCCCACATTTAAGCTACCTGCCTAACCCTGATGGCACTTGAGTTTGAGGCCTATACTATAAATGATGATTCCAGAGGTGACTTGAGCTATTGTGCAATGGAGACTCAGCTCGTTGCATCCATAATGATGGCCAAGGGTGCAGCTAGAGAGGGGCAGGGACAGCACATTTGGTATGAGAAAGAAAAGCATGGAGGGTGAGAATGAACCAGGTTGTGTGTTGTGTTCCCAAGAGCCCTCTGGGGGAAAAGGTGAGCAGACAGACTGACAAGGCCGGGATTTATGATGAGGGCACTGCTGTCTAGGGGATATGACTGTGACCTGACCAATAGCCCCCGGGACAATTCTCCAGTCAAGAAGTCACTTTTTGCCATCCCTATTACTTATAATGCCTGAGTTTCCTATCAGTCAAGACTGATACATACATCCACTCATTCACATGGGTCTCTCTGTAGGGAGTCTATAGAGATCTTTCAGAAGACTCAGCACCATGGTCCCCATCTTAACGAGGAGGAAGCTACATCTCCCAGCTTTACCTCAGTTTCAGCCCCCCTCCCTCACACAGACATATGCACATGAAAGGCAGGGAAAGGGCCTAGGCTTCACTGTCCAGCCTGGCTCCACTAACCACAAGGAATAGTGGGAAATGTTGTCTGGTGGTACGCCCAGGAGAAAGAGGAGAACATGGACACTGGTGAACAGTGTCAGCCTCTGCCTCACCTTAATCCCCATGTTCCTGCCTGGAGAGCCAACAACACTTGGCAGGGGGCATAAAAGAGGCCACTGAGATGTCCTTCTCTGCTCCAGCAACAAAACTCACATGGAGCTCTCCTATATACCTTACCTCTATCTCTGATGTCTCAGAATCCTAGAGTCCTCAGATTTCACTGAATCCAGAGCCCTAAGCATGTGGCCAGCTAGACTGCAATACCTATCATATCCTACATCTGCCAGAATCCTTGCTCTAGGCCCTGCTGCCTAGGTCACCATTGCTGTTGAGTGGAATCACAGCCCATCTCTGGTTACAGTTCATTCGCTCAGAGACTATGAAAACTTAGGCCTGCCCCTGGGCAGCCATGGATGCTGCCTCAGGTCTGAGGTGACCCACCCTGAAGTGAGATGACAGCTGCCTGAGGTTCTAGGATATGACTTTGTTTGGAGGTCCTGACTGCTGCCTTTGTTGGAGAGGTAACTTTGCTTCAGGACCACCACAGATAGTTGGTAGAAAATAATCTGTCTTCATTATAGACAGATTATTTTCTCTCTTAAGCCACTCAGAAATGCTTGTCCAAATCCTGGGCTCATAAGCACATGTTGGCATTTAAGGAGCCCTCAATTAGTAATGGATAATTGTGCACTAGAATCTGCTTACCAATGACTTCAAAGCCAAAGTACATTCTCTCCTTGTATCTTTAAGACTTTGGAATCTCTCCTGCCTTTATTATATGAGGTCTGTCTGGAAAAAGTCCAGCCATTGTTAATATAATGAGAATGGTTTGTGTGACATCGATGTAACCTGTCAGCCAAGGGGAGTGCACTGGAATGTGCATGAATGAACAATGACAACTTCACTGTACTAGTCAGTGGGGGCGGTAGATGCACTGAGTGAACATGTGTACAATGTGGCTGTCACATTCAAAATGACTGAGCAAGTAGAGCAACGAATCTGCATCAAATTTTGTGTTAAACTTGGACATTCCTCCACAGAAACTACTGGGATGATTCAGAAGGCAGCAGCTATGGGCAGCTGGTGATTGGCAGCTTCATCACAACAATGCACCTGCTCTTGCATCACATCTTGTGCAGAGATTTTTTGGAGAAACATCAAATCACCCAGGTGACTCAGCCCTGCTACAGCCCAGATTTGGCACCCTGGAACTTCTGGCTTCTCCCAAAACTAAAATCACCTTTGAAAGGGAAGAGATTTCATGCATCAATGAGATTTAGGAAAATACAAAGGGGCAGCAGATGGCAATTAGGAGAATTGTGTGAGGTCCCAAGGTGCCCACTTTGAAGGGGACTGAGCCATCACTGTCCTACATACAGTGTTTCTTGTATCTTGTATCTCCTTCAATAAATGTCTCTGTTGTTCATATTACATGGCTGGGTACCTTTTAGACAGACCTCATATAAAATTTGGGAAGAGGAGGTGCTGCGTTAGGCCTCTGAAATAGTACCTCCTCACACCTATACTGGACTCAGGAATTCAGATGTGCTCAGTCAGATGGTCAAGATTTGAAACCAAAACAAAATGGCGGGGGATGGGGGTGTTGTGTATGTTTTTAATTGAAACTGAGTAGCTGCAGCCCACCCAGCTTCCACAGGGCCTTGTACTAGAACAACAGCAACTTGGGGTGGTGAACACACAATACAATATACAGAAGATGTATTATAGAATTATACACCTGAAACCCATAATTTCACTAACCAATGTTACCCCAATAAATTCAATTAAAGAGTTAATAAATAAATAAATAACACCAACACACACGCGCACACACACACACACACACACACACACACACAATAACAAAAACTATTCTCTCTCAGATATTGATGGCTACTATACCAGCTCCTACTGCCAATTCTGGAAGAGGCCACCCACCTCGTCATGACGGCTAAGACAACTTAGAATCAGAAAACGTTAAAGTTCAAAGTACTCTTCATTCAAATCCCCTCATTTTATATATGAGGAAAAGGAGGCATGGACCACATGGCTAGAGAATGGCAGACCTCAGACATACATATAGACTTACACACAGACTCCAGCAGCACCCCCTCCCTCATCAGTAATGTTCACGGCATGAGCCATCATTTGAAGGCTCATTGCATAGAGCTGCAAAGAAAAAATGAAGAAATTAGCAAGACCATATGACAGGAAAGGGAAGGTCTCTGAGGATAAAAGCCAATGGGTAAGAAGCAGAATGGAGGCCAGGAGAAGTCAAGGTTGGGGCAGACCAGTTTGGAGAGGCAGAAATGACTCTTCAGCATCTTGAAAAAGAGATAGGCAAGGAAGCAAAAAAGGAAGTCACATAAAATCAAGTGGTCGGCGTCCAAAAATTTGATGTGAACCTGCCTTTCCTTGTGTACTTCCTCTGTGTTAACATTGACTGCTTACTCAGAATGCCCTCTTCTTTTCTTTTGGCCACATATCTACCTGTCTCCTGCACATTCCCGGCAGGCAATGCCATGGATACTTCAGATTCACCATGTCTGGAACTCTTCCACCTCCGATGCACACCTGCTGCTCCCCAGGGTTTCCTGTCTCAGAGGAGGGCACCCCCCATCTCCACCACCACTGCCTAAGCCAGAAACCTGGGAATGCCCTGGATTATAACCTGCTTCAATCCCCATGTCCAGTCCATTTCCAGGTGCCATAAATTCTACCTCCCAAGGAGCTCTGAAAATTGTCACTTCCTTTCACAGCTTCAGACCCTCCCTCTAATCAGGCCTCCATTTAGGGCTTGGTTGGGACAATTTTTCCACAGAGCAGCCAGTGCTCTTCCTAAAATATTCGTCAGCTCATTTCTCTCCTCTGCTTACAATCTTTCTCATGTCTCCCAGTGCTCACAGGCTAAAATCCAGTCTCTGGAAACAGTAAACAGGGCTCTCCATAAACGACCCTTTGCCTCCTTCTCTTGACAGACTACTCACTCACCTCAGGGCTAGATAAAACTTTAGATGTCCCATTGCCTGGAATGTTTTCTTTCTGGATTTCTATATGGCTGGTTTCTTTTTGTCATTCAGGCTACAGCTTGCACGTAATGAAACTAATTGTTTCCCATAGGCGTTCCCGACCACCGATGAAATCTTCCTGATCTGGCATTTTTAATTACATTAACTTGTTTGAATTTTTTTTCACAGAACATTATCTCCACCTGACATTTCCTTATTTATGTTGGTCTGTTCCCCACTTGACTGGAACCTCCTTGAGATCTGGGCCATTTTTTTGTCTTATGTACTATTTGTCCCAAAACCTATAAACAGGCTCTGCCCTGGAATCAGCTCTGTAAATGTTTGGCTAATGAATACATGAAAGAGTAAAAACATCAAGATCTGTCCTGGGCCATAAATGAGGTGATTTGGCTCTAACTGTTATTTGTATGTTTGTTCTTGTATGTTTTCGCTAATGGACTCAGGCCATCAATTAATTGAGCTCCAACTCTTAAAATCTCACGGTGGCTAATACAATGAAATCTGAAAATGGATCCTGTTCTTGTTTCTAATATTAATTTGTGTTTTCACTATTGACAAAGCTAAACTCAGTTTACCTCCTTAAGTTTTCCATTTCTAAGCAGGAAATAAAAAACCTTCCAGCCTATCTTACTTAATTGGTCTGAGGACCAGCTCATGAACGATCTTAAGGATATTCCTCATACCTGATAACCGAAATCACATTGTCATCCATTCCCTTAATCATTCAGTCAACAACATGTATATACCAAGAACTCTATGGAATGCTGGGGATACAACAGTGAGTCAAATTAAAATGGCCCCTGCCCTCTAAGATATATGGTCTACAGGGAAAGTTTCCAGATCAAGAGCTAGATATTACCAGCCAGTGAGGTAAGAGGTCTGATGAAGACACATGGGTGGTGACAAGGCCATAGGGTGAGAAGGTTAGAGGTGAGTGACCCAGACACAGCTGGGGGTTAGGGAAGTCTTCTCAGAGAAAAAAAAGTTAAGTTAAAGCCTGAAGTTCTCAGTAATTTATACGGATTTCTGCACCCTCTCCTCCCTCCTCTGGGGAAGCCACTTACTGAAATGATCAGTTTTCATTACGTGAAACTGTCCATGGTTGCTTCTGCCCCAGATAAAAGGCTGACTCAAACTAGAAAATCACAGTAACCATGTGGCTTAATTGGACATGGTGATCAGAGAGCCATAGGGCTTACTGGCTATACATTTTCTGTTCAACACCAGCAATGTGCTTTGCATGTTCCATGACCCCTTGCAATTTACAGAATGTGTATAAAGAGAGTATTGGTTCTCTACTACATTTATATGAATATTAGTTAGGGTAGGCTAACTGGTGTAACAACCCCCAAATCTCACTGGCTTTATACAACAAGATTAAATTTCTTACTGATGTCACACCCAAGGCAGTTCAGCTGAGATGCTCTGGTCCATGTAGTCATTCAGGGAACTAGGTTCCTACTCTCTTGTGGTCCGATCATCTCCCAGAGGCCTAGGGTCCTCCACAGGATTCTCTGCACCTATCTAACTAGAAAAAGAAGAGAGAGTGTGTGGAGGACTAGAAGGGAAGATTTCAAGGCCATGGCATAAAGATGATTCCATTACTTCTGTTCACAACCCTTTGGTAATAACTGATTCACGGGGTTCCATCTGACTACAAGGAATGTGGGGAAATGTAGTCTGTTTGTACATCTGGGAGGAAAAGTGGGGTTGAGTGAATACCTAGCATTACCTCTGCCACAAGGGCACACTTAACAGTGAGATAAAGTGCATAATAGGTCAATGTAGTGAAAATGAATTGGTGGTATCATGTAAACCAAACAACTAAATCACCCAACCACAAACAAATCATGAGCTAAGTCTTAAATAACTGACTCTATTTTTCAATTGGTGACTTAATCCTGCTTGAGATTTAGTCAAAGCATTTTCTCTTCCTGATGACAGTCAGAAACAATTATTAATTGATGGAAATAATTTCTCCATCTAATGTAAAGGATGTAACTCTGAAAATGTTCAAGTATATAAAATCAGTAGAAGAAACTAATGCTTGGCCATATTCTCAAGAGCATACCTGACTCTATATCTAATCATTTACTCAAGGAATATTTATTAAATATGTCAGACCAAATTTAAGTGTGCATATTACATGTCTGTATTCCAAAGTGAACACATAGAAAGCCATAGTTTTCTTGCCGATTGAAAAAGACCCCAGTATGAATAAACAGGCTTAAATATGTGTGGTTCTCTGAAGGTATTTATTTGTACTTAGAGAAATAAAAGTTTTCAGAGGGCCTTGCAATTTTCTGATGAAAGTTGCTCTCTAAGTATAAAGCAATATTTGATTTGTCTGAGCAAAACGATGGAACAAGGTGAAAGACTGGAGACGTTGGGAAGAAGCCAAGAATTAATGATGTGGATTTGGCTGTAACTGTGCCCAAGAATTTTTCATATTGGCGGCACTGGTCTAACTTCAAAAGTAATAGTTATTAAATATACTGAGTACTTATATATCATCGACTCCTAAACAAAGCCAAAAAACAGATAGTTCCAAGGGCAAGAAATGTGTCAGCACCGCACTGCTACAGATCACAAATCCAGACCACCCTCAGAATGGTTATTTGGATATGTAATGAAATAATTGACAAAAGACATTCCGAGGGCTGTGACTCAAATGTGTCAGCAGATTTGAATGTCTAAAGTTCATGTAGCTTGGTAGCACAGAGGCCTGCACACATTTTTCACATTAGGGAACAGATGGAAGCTGTAATTCCCGCCATAGCTGAAGGATGCCTTGCACCCAACAGCAGCAGATAATAAGCTCATTTGGGGAGAAATTTGCCATTTTCATCCAAGAGCTCAGTGAACTGCTGCTGAACCACTCATCCAACTGTGGACAGCACACTTCCCAGAGGGCAAGAAGAGAGACTGCACCTGTTTCAAAGCCCTTAAGGGTCTAGAGCAATTTCAGTTTCCCCTTAGGTTTCAAATCTCACATCAGAGCGAGCCACAGTGACATGCCTCACCCTCGCAGAATTCTGGGGAAATGAATTCCTAACCCCGATTTTGTATTATAAATAATGCTGAATGCTTAGATGGTTTTGCATGAGGCATGGGTAGCTAGATACTGGGTTAGGTGACACACCTCATTTTTATTTGTTCCAAAATATTTTTGCTCTAACCTTCTCAAGCTTTAAAATGGTCTCCAGGGTGCCATTCAGTGGGAAACTTGAAGGAAGGGGGAAAATATATTCAACGATTTTGGATTTAGAAAACATGCTGTTTGGCCAAGAAAGACGTTTTCCACATATTTAATCACTCAAAAGTAGTTAAGCACTGAAACTTCAAATATGTTCTAATCTTATAAAAGCCATAAGCATCTAAAACTGTTATCCCTATGCTGCAGACAATAAAACATGCAACTGACACATTCAGTTGACATACGTGTTATCAGATGCTGGTGTAAACTTTGACTGCAAAAGGAAGCACAGATCAGTGTGGTTGTGAGGGGGCAGCAACTGTGTAGACCCAGACCCCAATCCACAATCCAGCTTGGGCAAAAAGCCTGGGAATTACACAGGTTGTTTCATCCCTGGGTTTTCAAGTGCCTTGCCAACAGCACCACATTACCTTTCGTGGCAGCCCCAGGAAGTCACTAGCAGGCTCCAGTTTCACAAAGAACTTGGTGGCAAGGCTGGCTAATAGGAGTTCTCTAATAACTCTCCCCATTACATTTTTTTCTGTTTTTAAAAAGTAAGTTGTAGGAGTAGAGGAATGAGCTACATGATACTTAGAAATCTTTGTACACCAGGGCTGAGAGTCCCTAAATAGTAGACATTAGCCACATGTGGCTATTGAGCATTTGAAATGAAAGTATAGCTACTGAGAAATGGAATTTTACAATTTTATTTAATTTTAATTGGTTAAGTTTAAATTTAAAAGTCATTGTTAAATTCATTTATTGGAGAAGGTTAAACATGTTTGGAAGTACTTCGATATGTGAATCTACTTTTTCAACTGTAAACTTTATGAAATCTAAACACAGATCAAGTATTTTTGATGAAAATTTAGCATTTGAATTAAGATGTGCTGTAAGTGTGCGATGCACACCAGATTTTGAAGACAGTAAAAATTGCGAAACATTAATATTTTTAATATATTGGTTGTATTCTGAAATGGTAATAGCTTGGATATATCAGGCCAAATAAAACAGATTATTAATCTTCTTTTTACTGTTTAAATTTGAGTACAGGCATACCTGGAAAATTTTATAGGTTTGGTTCCAGACTACCACAATAAAGCAAACATCACAATAAAGCGAGTCACACAATTTTTTTGGTTTCCCAGTGCATATAATAGTTATATTTACACTATAGTGTAGTCTATTAAGTGTGCAATAGCATTATGTCTAAAAAAGCAAGGTACATACCTTAATTTAAAAAATACTTTATTGCTAAAAGATGGTACCCATCATCTGAGCCCCTGGCAAAAATGGCGCCAATAGACTTGCTTGATGCAAGATTGCCACAACCCTTCAATTTGTAAAAACTGCAACAAAGCCAGGTGTAATAAAACAAGATATGCCTGCAAATCTGTGACTCACACTGTATTTCTATGAGCAGGCCTACTGAAGTGTAAAAAGAGCCTCACTCAGATAGGTATCATCTACTTACCTCCCAAGTTCTCGCTATAGACACACATACACACAGCTCCCCCTCCAATGTATAAAATAACAAATGGCAACTGAACATCTAGTACCAAGATCTCTGAAGAGGTAGCATCACCCAGCCACTGAGGACTGACAGAAGTGACAGCATCCCCAACCTGACTTACCCTTCAAAGAACTTTGGACAAATGAATCCATTTATCTGTCATTACAGCAGTAGATGCTAACCTCTCTTTACCTCCAACACATATACATCATTCATTCACTCAGTTCATTATCGAACCCTCCTTAGGGCCAGACCACTTCCTAAGTGTCACAGCAGGGCCCAGAGTCAAATGAGACATCATTTCTGAGCTCAAAGGACTTGCAGTCTAGTTGTTTCCAAGCTCATAATTCACTAACTAGAAAACTAGTTTTCTACTTAGTTAATTTCAGACTGAAATAAATGCTGAAACTGAGCTCAAAACAAAGAGCTCCCTAAGTATAGGGTGAAGAGTGAAGAGTTCTACATACGGAGATCAGGGTGGGGTTTCTATGCCTTGACATGTAAGATGAACCATGATAGACAAGGAGGATTTTATCACTGGGGAAGGGGGAGAAAGCATTGCAGATGATGGAAAAAGCCTGAACCAAAGGAAATGATGTAGGTATGTGCATGGTGCTCTGAGGGATGGTAAAGTAGGTAAAAGGAGAGAAGTCCTGACAGATCAGATTGCAAAAATCCAAAGAGATCAGATGATGAAGAACCAGGAACACCAGATGAAATCAGTCGGGACCACTGTGGTTTTAGAAGGCTGGAGTGAAAGGCTCATGGAGACCATGGCAATGTGCTAAGCAAAAAATGGCAAGAGCGTGCCCTAGGATGGGGGAAGAAAATTACCAAAGACGGGGCATATGCAAAAGGCACAGTGGAGGAATATTAGTCTATCAGGGCACCAAGGGAAGAGAATATGGTGCTAATGGTTTTGTCATTAAGCATGATTAGAGAACACAGGAGGAAGAACAGGTCTGACATGATGTCGTGGGTTCAAAAAAAATAGCACTAAAAACTCTCTGGAAGGGAGCCTAGATTAGCACAAGATACTGATAACAGACCCAGAGACCATAGACCCACTGTATGCCTAGTGCTGTACTTGGCTGTTACCAAAAACCTTTATCACACAGTGAAGGTGGGAAATTGCCAAAGGGGGAAATATCTTCATTTTGGGATTTCCTGAGTTCATTTTCAAACATGAGGTAGCATGAGTGTAGATTGTTGACACTTAATACTTAAAACATTGGAAATGAAACAAACACATATTAAGCATGGGCGCTGGAGTCCTAACAATATACCTATAATCAGTTAAAAGTCAAAGCTGTGCCCTTAGAAAATGTAACCTGCTGTGATAAAAGGATTATGTAATTTTTGTGGGGTCAAAATTATCAGAGGTTTTGCTTGTACAAATGGAACAGACACCAATCTCCCCAACCCCCTCTCCAAACCCCATAGCAACAGGAGCTCAGGTTTCAAAAGCAAGCTTTTTTGCCTAGCCCTCAGGCTGAGGTTCTGTGGTTTCAGAATGGTTTTGGCTTCAAGAAAAGGCAAGTCCTTCCTCCTGCTCTCTGAACTAATTCCAGCATTTATGGCTGAGCTTTGTGGCCCCTTGTCTGCTGACCATGTGGGGAGCTTCAAAGTCTTTTAGATGTGATTATTTGTTCTGTCAACAGCTCCGTGCCTCCGAAAAGGGAGGGCCACTGCTTATAGCTATCACTCATCCTCTTTCTCCATATCATTTCTCAACAATGCAGACCTTCTCCTGGAGAATGCTCAGCATTTTCCCCACCCCAGTTGATACTAAGTGATACCAGGCGCCTCTTTTAATCTCACAAGAACAAACCTAACACTATATTTCTGCTCCCACTCCCAAAAGAAAGTATATACTGAGCAAAATAGAAGGCTTACTAGCAGATTAACCACAAACCCATTAATTAATTCCATTTCACAGAAGCTGATGGATCTGAATATTCTTTATATTTTATCCATTATTTTTGGTTGTCTTTCAATAGACCCATTGGTCAGAATGATTTAGTCAACCATTATCCAAAGTGCAAGTCCTTAGAGCTTAACTTTACTCCTCAGCATTTATCCCAGTGCCACAGATATGAAAACAGAAGGGGAGTGTGCTGAAAACAGAAAACTGAGTTGAGATCATACACAAGAGATTGTGTTTCCCCTATTGCTGCCATTACATGTGCCTTTGGAAACTCAGTGTCTGAAGCTCTAAAAAGGGGGCCAAAAATGCTGCTTTCATCACAGGCAAAGTCAGAAGGAAAGAGCGCTTGTCCAAAAACATTATGAAAATCAGAACAAGTAGAAGGTCTAAAGGAAATGAAGCCAGGCCCCCAAATAAACCAAATCTGGAGGACTTATTACTTTTAGTAAAAATGGCCATTCAGATTTTGAATCTGGAACTTGGAAGCACTGGAATACCACAGTAAAGATGAATGCTGAGACCTTGCCCTCACTTCCTCCTTAGCACAAGTAGTTTTTTATGCAATGTCCTTATTGTGTCATTACCATAAGATGTGTGGAAGAGTGATGACAACAGTGGTTACTTTTGAAAAATTATCAATCAATACATCTATATAGCATATCTATTATATACAGGCAGCTGAGGGGATGCAGTCTAGTTTGGGAGATAAGACATGCACATGAGGGAAAAAAGATTGGAAGGCTGTGTTTGAGGGTAACCAAGGGAGTGGTACAGGCAGTTAGAGCTATAATTTAAGGACAGATCACTTCCAGCTGTGAAAGCCAGTGCTGGCCTGGAGAAAAGAGTAGAATTTGGATGGGTAAAAAGTAGATGACGGCACATAAAGCACAAAAAACAGTGGCCCAGAAGTGGGAAGATTCTAGGCATTTCCAGGATGCAGTGGAGAATAGCACAGCAATCTGAGCATAAACTGATATAGATCTATTTTCTCATCTGTAAAATGGGGTTAATAATGAACTTCCTCATTGGACTGCTGTGAGGATTAAATGTGATGTGTAGAAAGTGTTTTGCATGAATCTGGCTCAGAAAAAACACTCAACAAATTTCGGAGCAGTAGAGCAGTGGCAACCAAAACTGGTAAAGAAGGCTAGGAGAGATGTTTCCAAGGGAGACCTGTCAGGACCCGGATGGACATGGCAAAGAAAAAGACAGGGTGTACCAAAGATGGCTCTGAAATGTGCAGTCTGGGATGTGGGAACATGGAGGGATGACTGGTAGAACCTGGGGGAAGGAGGAGGAGAGGGACATGCTTCAAACATGTGGTGCTTAAAGTGCCAGAAGGCAATGTTTGTGTATTTCAACAAGATGAACAACTATGTTTTCACAATAATAAAAAGCACCTAAAAGTTCAGGGAAAATACACAAAGTTAATATGGTGTCTGAATCCATTTGATACAAATTTCTATTACTTGTTCCAGTTAGGTAATGCTGGGTCCTTTGGATAAGCTGTGCTGTCTCTTTGAAAGTTTTCATAATAAAATGCTAGGCAATAACAATCCTAGAAGAAACCACTGTTGAATCTCATTGAACAACGATGCATTTATGCTTTCCTGAAAGTTAGATTGTAGTTTACTTCAAATGCACAAGATCTAAATAGCAAACGAGATTTACATTTGCTTCCCTGACTGTTCTCTAACTGATTGTGTCTATACTCCCTGAGAGCACACAAATCTGGCAAGGTCCCCAGTTTAATGGCTGGATAGTCTGGATTTGAAGACCGTTGATTCTCCCAAGGAGACACAATCTACACATTCAGATAGGAACAAAGAGAGGTGCTGTCTGGTGGTAAAACAATAGTTCCTAACTTAAGCACCTGATAAAGTCTCTCTCATCTCTTTTTGAAGTGCCTGGATACCAATAATTTGGCTCTAGTTTGTTTACTGAAAATATTGGAAGTTTGATAGTTTTGCCCTACAGTCTTCCCTAAACTCCCAATGAATGGGCATTTAAATGTAACTAACATTGCTAAGTCAACTTTACTATGAAAAAGCCAGGCAAGTTTCTATTAGGTTAAAAATTTTTTTAAATGTCTCTTTCCCTTTGATAGTTCTTCCTCTAGACTTTTTTTTTTTAAACAAAAAACCAAATGTTCTGTTTTAGTAATGGGAGAAATAAAAGCCAATGACTATCTGGGATCAGTTTGCCCACTGATCTAGGTCCTTATGGGCCTCACTGCAGGTACAGCCTTGGGCCTGAATGCAGGAGAGGTGCCTCTAGAACAAGGAAAAGGAAAACAGAGGGTGGGAAGGAATCCAGTGAATTGTGTGGGTTTCTCCCTCCCCTCTATTGTGTTCACTGGTTTCCCTCATATAAATGGAAGTCTGGAATTAGTTCTTAAATCTGACAATGTGCCTAATGACAGGATATGGTTTGAGATCAAATAACCAACCAAAACAAGGGGTCTGTTTCACCTCAGCCACTCAACATTTTGCTTTTATCTCCCCTATTTGTTTCATGATAACTTTCAAAGGAGTTGACTGATTCTGATCAAATGTGGGGCATGGCTAAAGGGTTTCAAGATACATCTTAAGCTCAATTTGTGGTTCCGCCAGCCATCCTGAAACAAAACAGTAGCCAGTAAAAGTTTCTAAATGGGAATATCTGCTGTAATCTTTAGCAGACTTCACCAAAGTTCATACATGAGTAGTGGTTACAGATCTATGTGATTACACAGAGTGAAGTTGGCAGATCACAGACCCACGAAGGTATCTAAATTCACTATATACAATGACTTCTCACAGCCTGTCCAGAGGCAAGTGTTATCTCTGCCCAGACAAGGGGGAATAAAAGCCTTAATAAAGGGGGACAAAGTTACATTACTTTGGCTATATCCTGTGAATGATTCATGAGAGAAACAGTTCAATAGATGTAGAATCCAACTCAGTAGAAACAAGCAAAGCTCCAGGAGCTAAATCGCTATAGTTGAAACAGGATCTTCAAGAAGCAATGCAGTCACAAGTTGATAAATCTGGGCATCAGGAGAGAAATTGTTCAGCCTGACATATTGGAATGAGGTCTTTATCATAGGGGCACCAAAGAATGACTTGGAGGAGTGTTAATCCCTCCAAATTTCCATGAGACTCCTATCAAAACTGACCCAAAATGAACAAATAATAATTCTGCTCCTATAAACCTATTTAAGTATCCTTTTGAATGAGAACAAGTAGGTAGCTACACGTTTTCATTACTCCTGTTTGTTTTCTTTCACTCTGTGATGAGTCCTGGGCAGCGGATGACATCATTCATGTAGGAAGCAAATAATTGTGTTTTGATAATATTCCTATAATGATTTATTTTGTTTTAATTTTGTTCTTTCTCCTTCTCCTACTTTTATAGACCTGCAGTATGCAATTCTGTTAGAAGCAATGTGCTTCCCATGCAATACAGCTTCCAGAGAAGCCTCCTTCCAGCCAGGCTTTAAGACCTTCTCAGGTAGAAACTCTGCAGTAACCATGGGACCTGGATTATTTGATTGCATAATGAATAAGAAAAGTCAACTGAATATTAAAAATCATTAACAACTCAGAAAGGACTGAAAGAGAGAGGTCTTCATGCCCAACAGTAGGGCTGGAATAACATGTTGATGGATTTCCAACTACCTTCTGGAGCAAGAACTTCAAAAGTCTCTTGTCCACAGCCAAGTACCCAAATTTCACCCAAAGCTGCAATCTTAGTGAAGATACATATCTTCACTAAGTGATGTCTTAGTGAAGAACATCCATTGAGCTGGAATCTTCAGAATCATCCTCATCTCCTCCCTGCTGATCCTATGTTGTAATGGCTCTCAACTCCACCCATTCCTTTCCATTGCCTCAGTCACTGCCAGAAGCCAATGGTCCCCTTAACTCTCATGTTAACTGTTTCCTTCTCACTGGTTTCCCTGACACTGGTCCATTTCTCCCCTCTGGTCACTCTGTCACATGGCTCTTAATATCATCTTCCTTCAAATCAAACCCAACCAACACATGTTAAAATAAACTTTTAAAAAATATATTTCACTGATTAAGCTATTACAGCTGTCCTATTTTTTTCTCCCCTTTATTCCCCTCCACCCTGCACCCTCCCTCCCACCAGCATTCCCCCACTTAGTTCATGTCCATGTTCATGTAAGTTCTTTGGCTTCTCCATTTCCTATACTATTCTTAACCTCCCCCTGTCTAATTTGTACCTACTATTTATGCTTCTTATTCCCTATACCTTTTCCCCCATTCTCCACTCTCCCCCTCCCCGCTGATAACCCTCCATGCAATCTCCATTTCTGTGATTCTGTTCCTGTTTTAGTTGCTTGCTTAACTTGTTTTGTTTTTGTTTTTTTAGGTTCAATTGTTGATAGTTGTATATTTGTTGTCATTTTACTGTTCATATTTTTGATCATCTTCTTTTTCTTAGATTAGTCCCTTTAATATTTCATTTTATAAGGACTTGGTGATGATGAACTCTTTTACCTTTACTTTCTCTGGGAAGCACTTTACCTGCCCTTCCACTCTAAATGATAGCTTTGCCAGATAGAGTAATCTTGGATATAGGTCCTTGCCTTTCATGACTTTGAATGCTTCTTTCCAGCCCCTTCTTGCCTGCTAAGGTTTCTTTTGAGAAATCAGCTGATAGTCTTATGGGAACTCCGTTGCAGGTAACTGTCTCCTTTTCTGTCACTGCTTTTAAGATTCTCTCCTTAATCTTGGGTAATGTAATGATGATGTGCCTTGGTGTGTGCTTCCTTGGGTCCAACTTCTTTGGGACACTCTGAGCTTCCTTAACTTCCTGTTGCTTACAGAATGAAGTCTATTTTCTGGCATGGCATTCATTCAAAGCACTCCAGAATATGACACTAACATAGATCCACCACTTCACCTCCTATTGTATCACCTCCCCAACTATGACCAACCAAACTCTACGATCCAAAACCTTTGTACCTGTAATTCTTCTGTCTGATACTTTGCCCCTTGTTGCCTTCTACTTACTGCACTGTTTGCCTAGAATGCCCTGTGTCCTAGTGAACTTCTAGTCATCTTTCAACACCCACATCAAATATCACTTTCTTCAAACTTCCCCGATACCCCGATGTCAAAGTAATGACTTTCTCCTCTGGTCTCCTACAGCTTTTCATGGACACTTACATTTTAGCATTGGCTTAAGTTTTTCCATAAGGTAGTTGTTTGTTTGCATCTGTCTCCCTCACTGTCTAACTCAATTTGGTGTTAAATAAATCAATGATGGGGTGGCTTAGTGCCTTCTCACTGAAATAATTTCATTTCCTGGAGACTTGGCACAGCCAGGATATTCAAGGTTCATATTCATAATACTTAACAAGTGCATGATATGTGTACTGACCAGTCCAGTGGATTCCTGGCTGGGCTGGTGCATCCCAACTGAAAGTTGGCCATAGCCCAATGGTCAGGGTTTCAGTGAAGGGTGCTCTATATCTGATTCAGTCTTTAAAATTGCTCAGGTTTCAAGCCGATTAGGTCAGCTAGGGCCTGAGGCTTTGGGTACAGTTTGTTAAATCCTTTAGGATCCAGGAAATTGCCCGGCATGTAGACAACAGATTTTAAAAAGTTACCATCATAATTATTTTTAGAAAGACTGGGGCCAAGAAAGTGAACAGTAGCTAATTGTGAGATTGCTCTGTAGTGACAAGAGCTTCAAAACACACACACACACACACATCCAAAAAAAAGTCTTTTCATTGTCTCTGCAGTCACAGCATAACTGCACAAAGCGGGCTTTCATTTGTGTCTCCCTCTCTCTGGGAAGCCAGGCCAGAGAGTAAAAGATATCTTAATGTTCTCTTTCAAGGCTGCTGAGATGTAGAAACAAAGATTGGTAGGATGCTACAATGTCAGCCTTTCTTTTACTCCCCGTGTGCCCTTTCTCTTACATTATACTTGCCTTTTTTGAAAAAACGGTTTTTAAGCAGCTTGCGTTTTACTTAGCTACCTGGAAATGTGTTCAAAGTAATTAGCAGTGGGAAGAAATTCAACTCAAGAAAAAAAGACAATGAATGTGGGGGTTGCAGCCCATGTTCATGGATTTAAGTTTTAATCCAACAGGGTACATTTGAAAGCTACAGCTATGGTCAGCTAGTCAAACTTTTCGTAGTGAAATTTAGAAACTTAGAATACACTAGACCAGGTTAGAAAGAGAGGTCTTGATGCTATGTTCAGGGAAAGAAAGTTATAGGACTGTGCAGTTCACCAAAGAAGCCGCTAGTCACATGTAGCTATTGATAGGTAAATTTTAATTAATTAAAATTAAATATAATTTAAAATTCAGTTCCTTAGTCACACTAGGCACATTTCAATACTCAATAGCCATATATCGGTAAGGGTTACCCTACTGAATAGCAGAAAGTTCTATTGGGCAGGGTGCTATCAGTGATTTGACTTCGTTTAGCAGTTGGGGGTATGGCAAAGTCACGATGGAAAACAGAAAACTTCCTTAAGTGGGAGTAATAGAAAATCCTAGAACATCTATCCTTCCTCTTGTTTCCCTGCTTTTCTACCTATTTTTCTACCTCTGACGCTCCTCTTTGTCATCTTTGTGGATGGGAGAATTTGATCAGGACATACACCAGGATGGCATCTCCTCAAGGGCAGGGAGTTGTGGCCCTTTGGTTCACTATTGTACCCTTCACAGCTACTATGGTACTTAAGAATAGATGCTTAGTAAGTGCTTGATGGATGAGTGGTCCCAATGCAGTGGGGTGTCTCCACTTCCCTTTATGAAGCAGGAAACTAAAATATCTTCTACTTCCTGCTTAGTCATTGGAAACCTGCTGTCTGTGTCAACCAAGTACACCATGGACCATGAGGAACACTCTCAAAGAGTCTCAATGCTCAACTCCCTGAGGGTGGACAAAATCCTGCTTTCATTTTGAGACTCATAGGGACAGCTTGCCACAGGGGCTGAAAACTCAACTCCCTGGGTATGAACACTAGCTCTGCCACTTACGAGCTGTGTGGCCCTGGGGGAAGTCATTTAACCTGTTTTGTGCCTCAGTTGCCTCATCTTTAAAATGAGGATAATAAATAATAGGTCCTACCTCATAGGGTTATTGTTTACATGGTAATTCATGTAAAGCACTTGGAGTAGTTCTGCACTCATAGTGCTCAATAAATGTTAGCTATTAAACTCCTCCTGTCAAGCCCATCCTGCCAAATGAGGAGTCTCAGTATGAACTGTTGCCAGTGAGTCCACAAATAGCAGCAGAACTTACTATACTGAATAAAAGGGAACTCTGAAAAGCTGCCCCAGTCATCTGAAGCATGTACGTTGGGAGGCTTCTGGGAATGCGAGGTATTTGAGAGATTTAAAAGCAGAATGAATCACTCCATAAAAAGAAAACATAAAACTTCTAGAAAAACTGAGAGTGGAAATCCTTTTTGGCCCTTCCAACTGATCACTTTTGTTCAAGGAAGATAAATCAACAGGGTTGTTTTTAATGGAAATGGGCTCTGCCTATCTTCTGAGGACAAGAGATACAACTTGCTGCAAACTGAGATTTGAAGGGCCAGACCAGCATGTGTTCTGAAACTTGACAGCTAGACAACATGTCATGTCAGCCCCATTAAGTGCAGAGAGCATACCCATGCTCTTGTTTACTGTAATGTCTACCAGGGGCCTCTGTCAATTCAAATAACATTCTGACTCCGAAGACTACCACAGGCCACCATTGGTGTGAGTCTACTCAGAAGGAAATGTGGCTAGGAACCACCACTGGACATCAGGGCAGCTTCAGACATTCCCCCTCTGAAGGGGTCTTTACAGGAACCCACATGCAGTCCAGGGGCTTGTTTAAGGGCTCCCAAGCAGCAGCTCAGGTGTAAACAGACAGGAGACACATCAGAGAGTATAGGGTCTATCTTGGCTTAGAAGCCCCTGGAGTTAATATCTCTTGTAAGCAACTATAGTTTCCGGGGGCGCCATAAGGGTCATGCTGGTACCAAGAGGCCCACATTCAGGGAAGCCCAAAGATATGGTGTCCTGCCAGGTATTCAGATTTATTTACAATCTTGATGCACCAGAAGCAATTTAACAATTGGTCATTTTTATTGTAAGCAATATTGTCAGGTAACACAGGTAATATTCCACCTCTACCCAGTTTCCAGGGCAACAGAGCTAGAAAGTTAACACAAGGACAGATTTCCACAGAAAAGGGGAAAGGGTTAAGTAGGCCCTTTACACACAGTGACAACCTTTTCCTTAGAAGGAGGGTTGCCAGTCTCTGCTTACTGGACACAAGGATAAGATGGAATGCAAAGAGGCTGGACCCCACCCTAGGCCTGAGGGCAAAGGATGACCATCGGAAATCTTAAGACAGATGGGGTTTCCTTGGTAATGAATGATTAGGATTGGGGTTAGGGCTAATCCTGTGAGAAAAAGACCATGAGCAAGAAGTCTTTAGGGCTTCCATATTACAGGTGCTGAGACAGCTGACCCATGGTAAGAAAGCATCACGATTCACACCCCAGGGAAATTATTATGAACCTCAATGAAAGAGAAGGAAATTGAAGCTAACCAAGCTATGCACTGACCTGCAGTTAAGGAACTTAACTAAGGACAGCTCTTTACCAGTTTCCTGGTTTACCATCCACTAGAGGATGTGCTTCCCTGACCTGTGGTACAACACCGCATCATTTTGTTCCAGTAAACAAGCTGTTTGCTCTCTCATTCAAGAAAGCATATCAAAATGTAATGAGAGTTAAACGTAGCCTTAAATCCACTCTAATTTTTACATTTAAAAGTGAATCATTCTCAAATGCATGTTGTAATAACAAAGTACTAGAGACTTAGAACTTGAGCTTACAACTGACAGACTGATGTGTCCGGATGTGCATCTGAGAACCAGTGCCCACTCATATCAGCAAAGGAGCAGGGAGAATATCCCCTGTGCTGTCCTCAAAGTGTAACCAGGTATACTTTCATCTTTCTCAGGTCAAACTGGGAAGTGTCATGCACCTCCTGCCCCAACATACATTGCTCTTGAGTATTTTACTGGGGTCAGGATATAGTTCTGACACACCTAAGGTGAACCAATTCTGATATCTTTTTTTACCTGATTTGGTTATTTATATACTGTAAATGATCCCAAATCTTTAGGGTGCATTTTATATTCTCATGTGACCCTGGATCAAACAATAATTAAGATCAGCTGGTACTTGGCTTAACTTAAGCTTGGAGAAAACATTCATTCATTCATTCATCCACCCAACAATCAAATATCAGACACTTATGCACGATGCTGGTAAGGGTGGCTTCAAGGAGTTCTCATGGAGTTTCTGGCTTCAAGGAGTCATGACCTTGCTTATTTGAAGACCTGATGATTCCCTCTCCCCAACTTCTGTCACTCTTTCTCCCACTGAGAAATCACAGAAATTTTCTATTGCTACAGGCATGGCCTGCCTACTCTGTAAAGGATCACAATTGCAGAAAGTTGCTTTCTAAAATACCATCTCCTAAAATGTGCTTCTTGGAACCCAAGATGTAAATGTGTTAGTAGAGTTCTATAATGAAATGAGTTTGGGAAATATTTCATGCTTGATCATCTCTTAGAGAGTCACAATGAACTTCAGGGTATTAAAGGTTCTGATAAGTTCCACAATAAAGAAACATTTTTAAAAACTTGTCCAGTTTTCTTAAACCTTTTTGACC
>PVJD01014843.1:0-27450 GCA_004026545.1 Mormoops blainvillei
CGATGAAAAAAGTTTTCCACAGGTGAACTCTTCTCTTTCAAATGATTCATTTTACCCTTATTTCCCCATTATCTTTGGATTTGATTCCTTCATCTTCTTGGCTTTTTACAGGAATCACACCACACTTACCATTTCATGTATAACTCTAGTTGTAGACTTAGCAAATAAAAATACAGGAAACCCAGTTAGATTTGAATTTCAGATAAACAATGAATGATATTTTAGCGTGTGTCCCATGCACAATTTCCCAGAAATTACAACAGACATACTTATACTAGAAATTATTTCCTTGGAATTCAAATTTAACTGGGCACTTTCTTTTATCTGGCCAATCTATTCCTATCCCCCTACATCCTTTGACTTCAAATTCCTCCTGTGAGCAGGCTGTGAAGGTCTCCCGGGTCAGCTGGGGAACAGGGGAGCTGCACCAGCTCTGAGCACTGCAGGCCTGTGGTCTCACTCCCAACGAGAAATAATTCTGGGTAAAAGTAGTCTTTGGCTTTCCAAGGATAGGTCCTCCAGCTTCCTGTGAATGCCAGCTGCCTCTCAGGATCAAGCTCTCATTTTTTTAAAAATCAAATCAAACAAAGAGTGCACTGTCAGTCAATCGGAGCTGCACAAATGCACCCACTTAGCTCACAGCTCAAACCGGGCCTCCGGATCTGTGCTATTGAAAAGGAAATTGGCCTCACTTGCTTCAAAACAGCCCCAAAGTGGGGAAATTAATACAGAAGACGCCAAGTCATAATGAAATCTGGCAACAGCAGTGGTTGTGTGGCATCATCCAATTACAGCAAACACAGACACTGTCCAAGGGGAGAAGCCAGTCTGGACACCAAGCAAAATCAGGATCCTACACAGTAATTACCAGTGGAGAGAGGAAATGTGTTAAGGTGTTACAAAAATTGGAGAGTTTGATGAACGCAAAGACCCCAGAACTTGCACAAGATCATTACCTATTCCCTGAGCCCCATGCAACCCATCTAAAAAGTCACATCATTCCTGAATGAATGCAGGCCTGGAGGAGGGTTTTTGTCCCTTTCACTGACTCGGTTCTTTCCCCTCAGCCTGGCAGACTCTGGGGAGCCATAGCCACTAGAATGGAGCCAGGAACCTCATCCCACGGGCCTTACCCTCGCCTGTAGGCCAGGATGATGCCAAGACTCTTGGGTAAGAAAGAGCTTGAGGGTGAGCATAGAAAAATAGGCAGAAAAGGCAAGGAGATCAGAGAGAGGTACCGCCATATGCTCATCCAAAATAAATCCATGGGAACTGATGCGGAAAGTAAAGAGAACTTGTACCCAACCTTCTAGACACCATATGGGCTCATAGTCAGAAAACACTGTTTTATTTGCCCCGACAATCTCTTCCACCCATTGGGGAGCATACTATAGGGCTGGAAATGAATAAAAAGGGTATGAAACCTGATTGTTTCACTTCATAGTTTCATCTTGGAGTTATCTCTAAGGTGAATTGTGTGAATTTCAACCTAATATTAAGGGAAAAAGTGATTGCATGCGCTTATCCTGTTAAAGATAGAACAGTGTTGATTTTTAAAAGAAAAATACAGTAATGCAAAAATAAGGATTAAATACCAATGAATAAATATGAGAAGTTTGTGCCATCCAACAGGAAAATAAAGTAAAAATATAGCAGGGATATAGGTCTCATACAGATGCTGTAACCGGAAAAAAGAAAATTAATATTTTTATAAGTGGAGTTCCTTTTGAGCCAGAAAACCTAAGAAGACAAAATTTCTCTTAGAGAGAAAAATTTTCTTTTGGTTAAAAAGAAGTATCGAAATATTTGATTATGGAAGATGGGGCCCCGGAAAAGGTTTCGACAAAGAGAAGGTAAACTATTCTGGCTAGGCAAGGAGCAGGAACTGGGGAAGGCATTGGTGACTGCTTACTCGTAACTGAAGGGAGAGATTTACAGGACATGAAAAGGAAAAAAAAAAAAGTAATGGGGCAATTAGATGAGGAATTCTGGAGACTTAGTGGGTTAGAAAGAAAGTGCCATGATGGAAAAGGTCAAAAAATTTGGGGACAAGTGCGTGTAACAGTCATTAAAACACTTGAAGTTCTGCGATGTGATCCCAAACCTTTGGTGACATCTGCTATATATAAGAGCCGAGGCTGGAGGGACTTTATGCAATGGAGTGGGTACTGCATGCTATGTCACAATGACGTAGGACAGAAAAAAAAGAGACAAAGGAAGAACGACATGCACAAGAGTAAGAATTTCAGCAGGACTCGGAAGCCAGTGAGAGGCAACCACAAGAACATAATCGCTGGTAAAAAATAAGCTGAGGCATATTAAAAACTTTTAAGAGTTTATTTGAGCAAACATTAATTTCAATTGGGCAGCATCCAATCTAGCAGATACAGAGGAGCTCCCAGGAGCTGTGCAGAATGGAACACCTTTGTTCGGTGTTTCAGGCAACAGTGAGTGGGAACAAGAAGGTTATACTAGGCAAAAAGTGGGCTGGTTACTGCGAGGTTACTTTCCTTCAGGGGGTGGCAGGGGTCTGTCAGGCAGATCACCTAACGAGTGCTGATCAGGTGTTTCCTGATTGGCTGGTTTAAGATTCCATTTCTAGGAGAGACAAAACTGTAATTAAGGCACTGTTTGGTGACACAGGGCTAAGCATAAGTGACTACATTTTAGTTTTGCTGTCTTGTTTTTAACAGCCCTTTGGGAATTTGCAGAAATATAGGGTAGAGCTTCAGACTTGCAGCAAGACCTGAGATGGAGGCTTGAAACAATGTTCTTCTATTCTAGATAAAGCAAACCCCCCAACTAGAGATATCTGATGTATACAACCAAAACTGAAGTTACTAAAGATGGGAGGGAGGGAGGGAGGAAGGGAGGGAGGAGGGAGGAAAGAACAAGATAAAAAAAGACAGAAAAAGAGAGAAGCCTGATCGCTACAAATTTTATCTTGCATCAGTTTAGTTTAGACATCATGGATAAGACTAGTAATACTGATAAAGGAAAAATGTAAAATAAAGCAGGTAAAATAAATACAAGTAAACTTTGTTAATTACAGACCATGGAGGCAGTATGTTGAAAACAGGTTAAAAAAGGGATTTTCAAGTCAGACCAATCAGGTCCAGTTCCCAGACTGGCCCCTTTTAAATCAAGTAATATTAGCAATTTCCCTGACCCTTTCTGAGCATTATCCTCGCCTATAAAAAGAAGACAATAACCCTTGCCTTGTAGAGTTGTAGGGAATAACTGAGATAATAACATATGCCTAATGACGTTTCATTCCTGACAATGACATTGGATTGTTTCAAAGCAACATTCCCACTAAGATCAATCAGAAAACCGGGACAATTCCTTTTCACCACAGGAAAAAGAACCCATGGATCTTTGGGGTCTCCTCCTGGACCCAGGCTCAAAGTCTCCTTTTTCCCAGCTCTTTCCAGAGTTCAGCCATCAAAAAGGGGCAAAACACTAACTCAACTCCTTCCCCACCTGCCCGTGTTTACAAGTCTGACACTG
The DNA here is from genome assembly GCA_004026545.1 of Mormoops blainvillei. Lineage (NCBI taxonomy): Eukaryota > Metazoa > Chordata > Mammalia > Chiroptera > Mormoopidae > Mormoops > Mormoops blainvillei. The sequence goes on from PVJD01014843.1 coordinate 3,511, forward strand.
CTCACTGCACAGCTTTCATTACCAAAAAATTCTCCTTTCCATAATTGCACTGGAGAAGAAATATGTATACAGTTTGCTTCTAGATGTCATGGTTGTTTTTGCTTTTATTTTTTTCTTTTACAAGAACTTTCTTCCATTTGAAACCTGTATGCTTATAATCAGAGAGTACTTCTTAATAATAAGAAGCCTGACAGGTATCATTTAACTTAATGCATAACTTAATGGTATTTTACTGGGGGAAAAAAAAGGTCAAGTCAAGGTGAAAGAAGGAAAAGGCTTACAAATAGGTAGGGTTGGGAGAAGTGGAAGGAGGAAGGTGAAACAGGAAAAAAGCAAAAGAAAAAGAGTAAAATGAGGAGAGCAAAGAGAGACAACGAAACCAGTTGTCTGAACTGGTTTCAGTAGCCCAAGAGTTGGTGCCAAGCACCCGTCCAGGGGAAGAAAGGACACAGCTCTTCCAAGGGGAAGGTACAGATGACACCATCTTTATCAACATGACTTTGTGATTTGATCTGAATTCTTGTGAACACTCAGATCTTCTGACAAACCCATATTTATATGCAAATACAACCAATGCCCATGAAGTATTCAGGGCTAACAATGCCACCCAAAAGGAAAACTCAGGGTTTTCTGAACCTGTTTTTCGCATTTAGTGTGTTTGTTTTGTTTTGTTTTGTTTTGTTTTGTTTTTTTTATCTGCAGCAATAAAACCAAGGTTCTGGAAGATTTCATTCATTCTCATAATGACCCTGGGAGAAATATGAAACTCTTAAAATTGTTTACATTTTCTAGTTTCACACTGGCACTTGTATGGAAAATAAGAGGCCTCATTCAATAAACATGACCCCAAATGCAGAGTATATCACTTTAACCACAAGATAACCCTGTTTATCATTATGTAGTTAGAGGGAAATTGGTGTGTGTCTGAGTGTCTGTGACTGTGTGTGTTTTAAAACACTGAACAATTTTGTACTAACCTTCTCGGCTTCTCCCTAAGACTTCTCTGGAGTTCTCAGCAGTACATCAGGTTACTTCACTGGGTAAATTATTTCCTGATCTTTACAATGAAAAGCATCTGATTTAGTCCAGAGGAAAGTAGGAATTCTGCAATGACAGTGTTCCGACCTTGAAGCCTGAGGACCTGGAGCTCAGAGTAGGGCTAGAGCGGGCGAAGTCACAGCTGGTTCCCTCAAGGCTCGATAAGACATACAGGGAGCGGTATAAAGCACGCTAAGCCCTGCTCCAGATGCCACTCCTTACAATAAGCGGGACCTAATTAAGGAGACTTCCCACCGCTTCATCTGTGTTTTTCCAAGGGTTTTGTGCCTGCTGCTATTAACTTCTGTTAAAAACTGTGGACGAACATTGGGCTTCCCTGCACCTCATCAGAATAGAGGGGAAATGCTTGTATGAGTCCAATGGGGTTATCTTGTTAGGAACATAAGCTCCTCGTGGAAGGAAACATATTCCATGGTCTAGGTGACCTTTTAGAGGTGCTTAGTGACACGTTTTGTTCCCGGATCTTAATCTATGGAGAGGAACTTGACCATGTATTTGTTGCAAAGCACTATTCTGACATCTTTCTAGGTTATAAAACATGAAATCATTTCTTTCCTCAAAGACCTTACAGTCAAGTTGGGAAGACAAAAAATAAAGATGTGAAGAGTTAATTAAATAACAGCATAGGTTACGTAATAAGTCAACAGCAAAGGACAAGTCTTGAAGCAATGCATTTTTAATTTCCATATGGATTGTACAGCTAAGAAATACCTCAGAAGGACTCAGAGGTTACTTCCAGCCATGGCAGAAATGAAAACTTTCCTGAAGGAGGTGGGACTCAAGCTGAGCCTTAAAATTTGCATCAGACGTAGATAATAATCAGAGCTTACTATGTGTAACCTGCTATGTGATTCAAATATCTCATTTAACAGTCCCCAAAAACCATAATAAATTTGATATCATTGTTCCCATTTTGCAGAAAGGAAAAATAAGGCTCATTCAGGTTCTATAGCTTTGCATGGCTTATCTGATGCCTTGTAAAAGTTTGATCAAATCTCAGAGATGGAAATGCATAGTGGCCAAACTGTACAGAATCTACTGGTTCAGCACAGGTGAGAGGTCACTTGGGGTCCTCAAAATCAAAACTTCTGGAGAACAAAATGATACAGCTCAATAGGTAAATGGAGTAAGCCTTACCTTTAGTCACCAAATTGTAAATGGTGGTTATTATTGTGGATGTGAATTATGGAAGACTTATCTGTTTAACTCAAAACATTTCTAATACTATTTTTCTATGCAGTGAAAATGTCAGACCTCTAGAACTCTTGATTCTGAACCCAGGATCATCTACATATGATTTTGCATGACCTTGCATATCAAGCTCGAGAATTTCTCCTCCCTTTGGTTAACTAATGGACTAGTGCAGACTCCAGCAGCTTCCCCTTTTGCTTGCAGCCCACCAAGTGCAGGTGTTTCACTTCAGAGAAAACCAGGAGCCATTCTGGCAGAAAGCAGTTGGTGTAGCTGCTTATTATCAGTACCAGCTTTGAGACTTTGGAGGAGAAAACCTGGTGCACACTGTCAAGAAGAATGACAGTGAGCACTTGCCCCTGTGATCCCTGCCACTTAGAGGCAGGGAAGATGTGTCCAGAAGCCCTTGGACTTCAAAGAGAAACTTGAGAGAGGAAGAGGTTAGGGGAGAAATCAGCTTTGAATCACCTGCAGAGAAGAAAGAAGAGTTAAAGATAGAAAGAAGAGAAGAAAATCTCAGCTGCACTGGGCCTTTAGTAAGACTTTCAATTGTTTTTCCTTTTCTTTTGTCATCAGGCAAAGGAAAATTATGAGTCTCAAAGCCCCACAGTATCCCCTTACCTGGAAGGAAGGGGATTACAAGCTCCCTGCCTACAGTTCAGGAAAAGAACAGTCACCAAGGCCTCAAGACACCCACAGTCAGATTCCGAGTGCCCTGGCAGAAGTCTCTCTTACACGCTATAAAAACAACACCCAAATTCTCTTCCCTTCCTGTTATAGGGAAAGAAAACTAATTTTTCCTCTACATCTTCTAGGTCCTTGGCTAAGATCTGCCCCACACAGCACACACACATAATGAAAAGATATTAACAGGAGTAAAACAAACAGAAGTTTAATAACATGCACCTCCTATACACAGCGGGTCCAAGCCACCACACTAAATAACATCTCTGCCTAAAGAAAAGAAGACGTTCAGGTGTGGGGTAGTTATGGGAGGTTATTGGGAAAAGTACAATCAACAAGAGTATGGTTGTTAGGCAGGTTTAAGTCCTTGTCTTCTCCGTTGACTGGAGTTTCTAGAGACTTGGTTATTCTCCTCTTCCTAGTACAGAGAGGGAGATACTATTGCAAATAGAGATTTCCCGTATAAATGTAAACACATTTTACAAAAGGATAACTTTTACTTGGTTTTCAGAGCTTCTTCTGAGTATACCCTTTCTTAAAAATAAGCAGCTCAAGATAATCCTTACGCCAAAGAGGCATATTTTGGGGTGGCATATTCTGCTTCTCTTTACTGCCCACTACTTTGACCCTACCACCTATACAACCCAATGTGGCAGTCAGGTCCTCTTATGCCTCTGAAACCTGGATTCTCAATTCCTAGAAGGCCAGGCATGAGTGTCCCTCTGAACCCTTTTAGCAACTAAAATGCCTCCCCACTCAGTGTTTCCTTGGAGATGTGAGAACGACTTTAGTCAAAGTATTATCTCTTCTTGAACTCAGAAAATGAAATGCTCAAAATACTGAAATAATTTTAGCTAATGGTGAATTTTAGCAAATAGGGGGTGGCAACTCAGGGGACAGGAAGACCTTCACAAAATCACATCACTTGCAAGTCACCATAGGCTGATCTTGAGGGCAAGCCAGCTTTAATTATTTTAAAATATTCTGTTAGAAAAAATGTTTTCTCAAGAAAGAAACTACAGTCCTAAGTTATAAAGGACTAGGAGAGGAATTATTGGAACCAATATTTCTCAGGAATCAGATACAAGTATTTGTCTTTTGACAAGTTTGAGTCAGTGAGTAATGTCTCAGTTTGGGTCCCTCAGATGAGAATTAAACTATGTTGTGATGTCAGGCAAAGAGTCAAAGGACAGCCATTATTTAAAAACACTGAAGAACTTGCAAAGCCAGAGAGAACAGCTATAAAAATATAGTTTCTTCCTTAAAATAAATAATAAGCCCTATCATTTGCATAAATCATTACCATTTATTGCCTGATTAATATACAACAAAACAATAATCATGCACACTGTCAGATTAACTTTTAACATTTATTTATTACAACCCTGAAATGTTTATGTAAATGTATTCTTAGTCTTTCTCTTCCTCCTACCACAAAAGCATAGTCTAACTTCCCTGATGCAGTTTTACAGAATTGGGGGTGGAGAGGAGAATAACAAGGGATAGAAGGACAAAGACTCTACCCAGGCTGGACCTCAAGGGAGTGTTTTTCCTGAAAGTTTAGAGGAGAACCACTCTGACTAATCAAGGGAACGAGAAAGAATTAATCGAAGAGCAAATTTTTAAAAATAGTGCTGTAAAACTTTGTATCCAGTTCATGATGTTTGAAAATTGCCAAAACCAGAGATACCCTAAAGGGCTATTTCTTTGACTATGGCTTTGAGACTGGACCATGTGTGCTCACAGCTTCAATAGGGTTGCCTGTGGTAGTCCTTCTTATCTTGTATTATGCTTAAAATGTTAAAAGCATCTGGAAGAGAAACTGCTCTATAGCTGCAAACTCTACCCCTTACCCCACCTCCATCAGCCAAGAGCCTTGCCATGCTAGGATGTTCTTCGCTACATAGAGATTGGGTTGAGTATTGTTTTGTACATACAACTAGTTAAGTCATTCCATGAGCACAGACTGTAAGTCAATGGTAATAGATGAATGCCCCCCAGGGTGATTTGGGATTTCAGCTTCCCTCCTCAAGTGATTAGGAAGATTAAGTGAAATGATGCAAAGTGCTTCTAAACTGTAAAGAAGTATATGAATATGACATCTCTGGAAATGGATCGTGGACAGCAAACTGCAAAAGATGTAGAGCATGAAGCAAAAATCGCAACTGCTGAGCTGATCATTCAGACTCCTACCAGAACTTCCAGGGAATGGAAGCAAATATATTCTGTCCAGGTGAACCTCTGGGGTCCCATTTCTTTTAAATGTGAGAGGAAACCTGACTCAAGCCTCATCCTACATAGTGAAAGATTTTTAGTTGATGCCCAGGGGTCTTACGTGGTCGCCCGTCATTCAGATTTCCTGATGCAGACATTCCTGGTCATCCCTCAAGTTGTAACAACCTGCCCTTCACTCCTTTCTTCCTGCCCTGTACCGACCTGAATGTGAGGCACAGCCCTTTTCCTGTTAACTCTCTAAAGTACTCCGCACACTAAAGCTGATGTGCTTTGCAAACCCACCTTTTACTGAAGGTTGGGGATTCCAGAGGGAATTATATCCCAGCACCACAAACAACTCAAAACTAGAGGTCTCGGGCCATTTCCACCCCCTCGCTGGACAGCTGTCTTCCCCAGTATCTCACCTCGCCACCAAAAGGCTTCCGTCTCTGTGTCACTTGCCCCCTCCCATTTGCCTTCCTGTGTCTCTCACCTTTATTTGGGACAGTCACTCTGATCTCCCTTTGTCTCATCTCTTTTTCAAACCGCCTTTTGGGGAATGGGGGAGGCTTCCTTTCTCACACCAAAGAGGCCATTAGGGTAGTCTTCTAAATAAAGAGTCATCTCCCCTAATGTGAAAAATGCCACTGGCCTAACAGGGCAAACCGGCTGCTGTCGGTTCTCATTTTCAATGGGGATTTTCTTTCTCACTGCTCTATATGCATGTGCTGTTGAAAGAGAAGGGAGGCTTGAGATTCTCTTGAATTACCCAGACTATTCCTCCCACTTAGTGGCTTGATTTGGCATGGCTAGGGGAAGCCTCGGTGTGTCTCGGCCTTCCTGCTGTTTTTCATGTCTCTGTAATGAGGGAGCAGCTGATTCCTGTTTTTTAAAAATCCAGCAGAAAAGCCAATAGCTTACATGTGCAAATTAAAGTTATTGCACTGGTCCGAACTGGGCCGATGGCTAATTAAATGGCCCTGTAGAGGCAAACTATATACTCATGTTGGGAAAAAAAACTGAGAAGGGGTAGGTATGCATCAGCCACAAGAATCCAGCTGAACCTGCTCCTTGACAGTTAATGGCGAGAGTTAGCACGTTTGGTCCTCGGTGTAGACGTTTAAGTGATTACAGAGAATCATGGTGTGGGGAAGGGTGACAGCAGACCTGAGTTCAGTTCTGCACACTGCCTCTTCCTAGCATTGAGACTTTGGATGTTTCATCTGAAAACTGACCTAAATCATTTTTAGAGCAAAACAGGGGGTGGATGGATGGAAGGATGGATGGACTGATGGACTTTTGTCTGTGAAAGGATGATAATAATGCCTACCCAGCCTATTTCTAGGAGTTATTCAACATTTGTAAGAGCTCACTACTAATGTGGATTGGATTTTTTTTCTTCTACAGTCAGAAGAGACACTAATGTTACATTTTTATGGAAATGCAATACTGATGCATTTCTAAAGAGCTACTACCAAAGAAAGTTCCTTAATTGCAAAGGACACCTCTTGAGAACAAGGCAGAACAGCAAACAAGTTCCCTCCCCACTTCCTTTGCTAGTTCCCACCTCTTCTGAAACCCCCCACAATAGCCCATATTTGCCATCACTCATTTCCCACTCTGTCCTTTTTAATCCTAAAGCAGTACTTGTTAAAGGCTCTGTGACCACTCCAGCTACTCCCTTTGAGAAAGATAACACTGCAGTCGGAGCTTCATTGTTATGCTAATCGAGCCTGGTCTGAGTTGCTTTCATAACCGCCACATTAAAGCATCCTGCAAGGAGAACCCTCCGGAGTGATCTGCATGGCACTGGGTGAATATCAATGAAGGATGAACGTGGAGGAGTTCTTTTTGAACTCCTCCCCCAGTCAGGTAAAAGGGCCCAGGCTTCACTGCCATAAATAAATAAAGAAGAAAACAACCATACAAACAAAGAATAATGAGAGAACGAAGCCGCAGAAGAGAGGACAGGAAGGGAGACTCCAGCACAGCACAAATGTCTTCCATTGTATAGTGTGCGTTGTGCTTTCAAGGTGAACATAATTACCCTAATTTTTAGAGAGGAAGAAATTCTTCAGGGCCAGCACTCCTGGGTGACAAGGCTTAGCTCCTCTTCTGCATGCAACCAGCCAGTGACAAAGCTGGAGAGCTAAGCGAGGTAAGAAACTAGAAAGCGATGGAGCTAAGACTTGAGGGAAACTGGATGCCTTAAATATTTGAGCCTCCGGAGGTGAAAAAGTGCACAGCTCTCTTATATCTGGATGAAAAGATATAATCTACCATCCTCCTGCTTGCTGTGGCTACTTCTGAGTGGTGTCTTATGGAAAAGTGAGAAGGATATAAGACCTATTGGTCTCAGAGGCATTTCTGGACAAGTCGGAGAAAAGGAGAAAGTCCCCTGTACTGGCAGCATCGGGCTGTGGGAAATGAATCTCCCTTTCTTCCTGGCTGTCAAACAGGGAACTGGGTGAGAGGAGGAAGTCTGCTCCACTCCTGGCCCCTACCTGCCACAGTCCCCGCAGTGAAGCTCTCGAGAACCGGCATTTCAGTAACTCAGGTTTCTGCTTCCCACTCTTCTCTGCTTCTAGTCCAAAGAAGAACCCCTGAAAATGGCATTGTTGGCTGCTGCTCCCATGAATTAGACATGACTACAGCACTCCATTTCTATCTTAACTCTTTCTAATCAAACATGAACAAACCACATTCATATTAGGTACACTGTTGAATTCTTCCAGCTACAGAAATAAAGACTCTCATGTGTATGAGACATCCAGGAGTCTTCCCCACCCCTGTTACACTTGCTGGCAGATGCCTGTACATTCTCCAGATGTTTGGAGCAACTCTCCTTTCCTCCCCTGTGTCTTTAACCAAGGACACTCCTCTCCCACCCAGAGGTCAATGCTGAATGTTGATACATTTAGGCCAATCATGTTGGTCTTGTTCATAGTCCTGTAATAGATTTAGACCCAGGCGTATGCAACCCTGGCCCATTGGATATAAAAACAAGACAGTTGTGGGTCATTAGGAAACTTTCCAGTGTTCTATCAAAAGGACACAAACCAGGACTTTGCCTTCTTCCTGCATCTGAATGTGGACAGCGCTTTGAGATGTGGCAGCCACAGAGAAACCAAACATATCAATAAAGCCAAGCAAAGCACGGAGAGGACAATCAGCCTGAGAGGTCACACAGCCCTGAGCTTCTGAATCCACCAACTTCAGAACCACCTACTGTTGGTCTGCTTGTTACGTGAGATAATGAAATTTTCATTATTGTTTAGGCCATTTTTATATAGATGCCCTGAAGCCTTTTTTTAAAAAAATTTTTTTAATCTTCACCCCAAGACATTCTGCCATTTCTCAGACAGAGAAACATCAATGTGAGAGAGAAGCATCGACTGGTTGCCTCCTGTACGCGCTTGTTCTGGGGATTGCATGTACCTGTAATGGAATCGAACCCATAACTCTTCAGTTACAGGACAACACTCCAACCAACTGAGCCACACCGGCCAGGGCAGTCTTGACACCTATAAACAAAACTGTCCTAATATATACCTTTTCCTTGGGAATGGAATCCCAGTTTTGATTGGGTAACCTATACTCTTACATAAACTATGATTAGCCAAACTATTAGTGATAGCCTTGCTTCCTTACCAGGGATTGGTCTAGGGCACAAATGTGCCCCAAATCTACCAACTAAATGGGAGGTGAGGTTTTGTGAGTATTCTAGGAAAGAGTTTTTGCTTTAGGAAAAAAAGACACAAGAAAGAGAGATTTTTCTCCCCCTGCTGGATATCCTCGTGCTTGGATGTGCCATGTGTGGAGCTATAGCAGCCATCTTGTGACCATGAGGAACACCAGTCTGAAGACATTATTGTGCTAAGGTTGGTAAATCCTTGAAATTAAAGAAATTTCAAGTCAGGTTTTCCATTGTATGGTCATGTAATAATGACCTTTAGCTTTATAGTTTAACAATGAATTACTTGTAGTTATCTACCTATTCACTTGCCTTCCAAGTTCTCGCTTAAGTGGAAAGGAAGGTTTGGCACAGCCACTGGATAAAAACAATTTTATTTCATATCCTGTCCTACCTAGGCCACAGGAGCAGGGAATGCCAGTTAGGGATGTGCCATTAAATACTTTTGGCAATTATAAATTACTGCGGTGCTTGTGAGGTTTTATTTTATTATGACCTCCATTTTCTTATTAATTTAATCATTGCTAAATTTTTTATAAGGAAGAAGGAAGGCAAGGATAGATTAAGAAAGCCTGTAAAGGGCATTACATTTTAAAAGATGGATTTTATTACTCACAGGCTTGTAAAACACTTTCATGAATATCAAGTTTCTTCATACCTTCCCTCCCTCCCCACCACCCCCCCCCACACACACACAAAGAAAAAAAAGAAAATGAGAAAAAGGAAATGGCTGTGGTGTTATTTGCTCTATTTTCCTCTAAAATGGTTTGGATTCCATGATTTTCAACCTTTTTCATCTCATGGCACACATAAACTAATTTCTAGAATTCTGAGGCACAGCAAAAAATATATTTTTTGCCAATATGACAAAAAACAATAGGTATACTTTTCATTCACTCACATCAGAAGGCTATTGTGTTGGCTGTTGTCGTTTTTTTATTTGACAAGCTAGGGGAAAAGAAGTCACTGCCCCTGACTAAATAGTCAGGTATTGCATGTTTTAAAAATTCTTGCAGCCCACTGGTTGAAAACCACGGATCTAAGGTGTACGTCAGGACAGAACATGACAGAGGACCACTGCTCTGGCCTGTGGTCAGTCAACCATTCTGACCTTGACTGCTACTCATTGGGCTCCAGCTAAAAGCACCAAATGCTCTAGCCTAAGCAGCCAAAGACAAAGTTGGGGAAAGTATCATTTTAATTTACAAAAGCTTAAACGGCTGCCATCGAACAACAACAAATACAATTATGTCAGATAGATATAATCAACTCAGCAAAAAATATTTTCTGTGCTTCTTTGTCTTCTTTTCCAAACTGAGAGAAACATTACCTGCACAAACCATGTGATTATTATTTGGGCTAGATTGATTAATGTGGTTTGAGCTAGAGAAGCTTGCACAATCAATTTCCAGGTCACAAAAGGGGCTCTAATGCAGAAAAAAAAAAAAAAGATATATATAACCAATGCCTTAGAAGCCAAGAATTCATTCTTTTGAAAAACATTACAACAAAGTGAAAGAGCATTTGCCTACAACCAAAAGATCTGAACTATAGTTCTGATTTCATCAATAAGTAGCTGTATGTCTTCGGCAAGTCACTTTGCCTTTCTGCATCTCACTGCCCAGTCTTGTCCCCCAAAATGATATGTCCAAGTCCAAATCCCTGGTATGTGTGACTGTGACCAAATGGAAATAGAGTCTTCACAGATGTAATTAAGTTAAGGATCTCAGGATAAAATAAATCATCCTGGAATTAGAATGGGACCCCAATCCAGTGACTGGTGTCTTTCTAAGAGAAAGAAAAGGGAGATTTGAGACAGAGACACAGAGACAAGAAGGCCATGTGAAGACACACAGAGGCTGGGGTGATGCATCTACAAGCCAAGAATCACTAAGGATTGTAGGCCACCTCCACCAATGAGGGAGGCATGAAACAGTCTCCCTCAGAGCCTCTGGAAGGAATCAACCCTGCCAACCGCTTGATTTTGGACTTCTGTCCCCCAGAACTTTGAGAGAATAAATTTATGTTGTTTTAAGCCACCCAGTATGTGGTGCTTTGCTGCCACAGCCCTAAGAAACTAATACGAATTTTTCAGTTTAGAAATCATACCTGAAAACATCAGTTTGATCAGTGTCAGCTCTCTCTCCACTCTGTGATTTTGGGTGGAGTGGCAAGGAAATTAAACATACCAAAAAAATAAAAAACCAAAAGACATCTGAATCCTTTGTTTTGAGGTTAGAGTGAGGAATGACGCTCAAAACTTCAAATTCTTTTTCCTTTTTTTATCTAGAGAAGGCACTAAAACAATCAACAAAGGGCTACTTTAAAAATATTCTCAGCCTGTTCAAAACAAAGACAATACAAATCTCAGCAGAAGAGCTATAATTCATCCAGGACAATCTGGGCCTGCATTTACACTGTAATGGGAGCCTAGTAAAACTCCATCCTGCTGGGACATGGAGAGTAAAGAAAGCAAAGGGATGCTTACTTCAGCGAGACTATTCTATCTTTAAAGTTTCTCCTAAAACTTTAAGTTTATAACTCAAGAATGAATCTTGTCTGTATTCAAGTGGACGCATAGCTGGAGGTAAATATGTCCCTGCATTCATTCATTCAATCAAAAACGATAGGTTGACTCGTCATCATGCACCAGGAGCCGCGCTCAAGGCTGGGGTATGTTGGGGGTCAGAGAAGAGAAGACCCTGGCCTATAGAGGACTAGGAAGTCGGAGGAGGCAAGAGAAGATGGGGAGATGGGGGCAGAAAGGGGTGACAGAAAATAAGCAAATAAATAAATTTATGAGGGCCCCCCCAAAAAATCAGAATTATCTTCTGGAGGCTTGTAATACAGGCTTTCCCCACTAAATGAGTGTTGTAGGAACCCATTTGTATCAGTGCACCAGCTGGCATTGTTGTGAGAGGTTGCGTTCAGCTTCAGTGAATTGTTTTTTGAAAGCTCTTTCAATGCGTTTGCCCATTTCACGATGGGTGATTTATAAGTGTACCTTCCCACTCCACGCTGAGTTCAGCAGTTTTTGACCGAAAATGGCATGACCCCCATGCCTCACCCTACCTATTCACGCAATCTCACCCTGCACAACCTTTTTTTTTTTGTTTCCCCCGATGAGAAAAGGCCTTACAAGGCAACATTTTGCTGATGTGGAAGAGGTGAAAAACAATACGGCAAAAGCACTAAAAGGCTCAAAATCGATGAGATCAAAAAGTGCTCTGAGCCGTGGAAAAAAGTCTATATAGGTGTATTGCATCAAGCGAAGAGTACTTTGAAGGTGATTGAAGCTTAAACATCTAAGAATAAATGCACAATTTTTTATAAATAAATTCTGGGTTTGGGGGGGTCTCCCTTCATCTAATTACAAATTCTGATCGGTTCTATAAAAGTAAATAGTGCAGAGTTGGACAATAATAGGGACTCAAAGATACGGGAGGGCTCCCCGTGGATGCAGTATGTAAGCCCACACCACTGAAGGTCTTAAGGTGGAAAGGGGACAGCCAGGCAAAGAGCAAGGCAGAGGGGACAATCGAGGCCGGGGGGCCACATGTAAAAGCCCAGGGTGGGAGAAAGAGGCTAGTGCGTTGAAGGAATTGAAAGGTGGCCAATGTGGATGAAGCAGAGGGTCGGGGGGAAGGGACGTACAAGACGGTTCTGGAGAAGTAGGCAGGGGTCAGCTCTTGAAGGCCCTCAAAGGCCATAATAACGCATCTGGGTTTTCATTGTGCAATGGGAAGATGCTGAAAAATGTTTAGCGATTTGTGTTTAAAGGAAGGGGGAGGAATCAATATAGGGAGATCATTACGAGGCCCTGGTTATCGTCCAGGAGAGAAATGATATGGGCCTGGGCACAGGGGTAGCATTGCAGAGGCAGAGAGGTAGGATTGGGAAGCATCTCTGTTAGCAGGCAGCTAGGAAGGGTTCACTTCAATCCACCAGCGTTCATCTGTGGAACCCTCAGACTGTCCTCTGGAGAAAATCACCAGAGAGGCCCAAGCAGTCATCTGTGACAGGCTTTTAACCTAGAGAACCAGAGAGGGAAAGAAAATGTTCACACAAACCAACATTTGGAAAACGAACTTGGGTCCATTTGTGAATCTCAGAGGAATCGAAATTATTGCCTTTCTAATGTATGTTGAGATTACGTCTCCATTTCGGAGACCTGGGCTCAGCAGATGCGAAGGAGGCAAACTTTTCGGTGTTCAGAGAACGAGGGTGGTAACACTGTCCTGCCAGGACATTCCAAGAATGGCCATCAGGCGTGAGGGTGTGGAAACCAGGACACATAGGAGAAACAGTAGCAGAAAGAGGATGCTTAGCCGGAAATGAGAGTGCAGGGGGCACCTGAGGGTTGAACTCTGACAAAGAAGTGTCAGTTCTGTGTTGCTGCCCAGTGCCCAGCTAGGACCAGGGCCAGCAGCTGGAATCAGGGTGCTCACCAGTGTCTGTGTAGCTGCCCAGCTACCCTTGCCATGTGAGGAACCACATCAAAACCTGGTCGTGTTACAATCCCGTTCCCGACACGATGCTCAGTAGGGCCGCGCTCCTGGTGCACATGTGAGGCATCATTAAATATCACGACAGGATGTGAGCAAAACATCAGGGGCCTTCAGGGATCAAAGAAGTGCAACACGGTTGAAAAGCAGCTCTTTAATAGAAGGGTGGGAGCAGGAAGTTTCTCTTTGTTAAACAGCAGACCTAATGACTTCTCTCTGCTTTCCTCATAAAGGCTGCCTAATTATGTCACATATGTCTGCACCTCTCATTCAAGGTCCCCTTCGTGTCTGGGTCCCCTACTGTCAACCCTGCAGCCCTTGAGGTCATAAAAGCCAGAGGAGCTGGCTGCTAGTGAGTCGGTTTTGTAGCTGCTTTTTCTGACTTTGGACATACAAACAAACTCTCATTATATTTTAGCAGTGAAACTGGGGAACGAAAAGAAGCAGTCTTTCCTCAAATGCATCCCTGATTGTTTCATCTTCTTTCAATCCTATGGGACCATCACACTGGTATTTAAGATTAAAGGTGGCATCTCATTTTCAAACAGAGAGCTAAAGGGGCCCAAACTGTATCTCAGCAGTGGGTAAACCATACGTCCAATTTTTCAGCTCAGCCTGCATCAAGCCTGGAACTAATTGGAATCCTGGCAGCCTTGTGGGTACCACAATGGTCCTTGAAGTCAACAAAAATGGCCAGGCCAACCATACCACATCCTCAAAGACCTCCGTTTTCTAGGTCCCTAGAAAACACCCACTATCCTGATCACTCATTTTGATACATAATCAGATACCCCATTGCTCTATGGTTTGTCTATTCTTGCACACGCCTATCTCTCCCCAACTTTGCTGAAAGACAGTTACAAGGGATTGGCTTGGTTTCGTTGGGTTTGGTTTTGGTATTCCTCGACAGGTTTCAATAGGGGGTTACACAAATAGCAGACTTAATTCCAAATCATTAAGGACCATTTTAAGACATGAATCCACAGCCCCCCAAGTGGGCAGTAGGGTTGCCTTGACCACATCTGCCATATCTGAACCTTCGTTCCAAAGAGCCTTTGCCTTAAGGTGAATTTCTAGCACAAGAAACTTTCCTCCCTAGTATTGAGCACTGCAGCAACTCATGAATATTCCAACATCATAAATCTGAACTCTGGTCCTTGGAAAAGATACATGAAAAATTTCTACCTCCCTGGCAGAAACTGTTCTTAACTCTTCCATAACCTATTTCTTTAGGTTCCCTAGGGGCCCATTGCCCTCATCACAACTGCCACCCAATGTTTGCCCACCTGGCTTCAGTGACATGAGTGCTCTGTGTGAGTGGCAGTGTGGCATGGCGGACACCACCCCTTTGGAGTGGGGCAAACATGAGTTTAAATTTTGACTCTGCCACTTTCTAGCTGATGGACTTTGGATGAAATACGGGACAACTTCTCTGAGCCTTGACTTTCTCCTCTGTAACTTCAGATTCCCCACTCCACCATTGGAAAGCTTTATAGAGGTAACGTGTGCCGGCCAAGCACACAGCAACCTGCTAACTGAACAGTCACAGCCATTCCTCTAACCTGGTGGAACAGCTTGTTCTTCAGGGTTCATACTGACTAGTGTGGGTGCTCACCTACGAAAGATGTACCCAAAGCACAAATACATCATGCTGAAAAGTATACACACACATAAATATTCACAAACCAGCTAGCAGGTATCAGGTTTTCGTGAGAATATTACAGAACTATCCAGATGCAGAATCCCATCAGGATATGTTCCCTGGCCCAAAATGGTCCTGATTTATCACAACTTCATCAGGAAAACAAAACACTATTATGAACATTGTTACCACTGACTTGGGGAAAGGCAGGTAATCCCCACTCCATTCCTGCCCAGTAACAGGGCAACCAAGCTGCTCTGGGAAGCAGGAAGGGAAGATAGAGCTTTACACTGCAGGTTGTTATTGCTCATGATAAGGTTTTTGTCCTACTCTGCCTCAGTATTCTTGCCTCTGAAATGGGACAATGGGCCCTTGCTTTAGTCATTGTATAGTTCACAGTCAGTACAGATGCTGGCTTAAAAAAAAAGGGGGGGAGGCGGGGGCTTAACTAATGTTTGTTGAATTGTTGCTGGTTCCAGACAACTGAAGGCATGCTTGCTGGTATTACACAGGATTGTAAGTCTTAAGTTTGTTTCAACATTTGGAAAAATATTAAAACTCTGGCTTCTTTACAGTAGAGTTGCATGTAGATTGCTTGCTCAGGGGGCTGTAAAAATGAAGAGGCAAGAGTACAGAAACATCTGACGTTCGAATTTGCTCCTGAGAAGAAACCCTTTTAGATCTCACTTGTTGCGTTTGACAGGTGACTGCTGTCGGGGCAGTCTCCAAAGCTCCCCAGTATGTGGTCCATTTGGGAACAATAAAAGAACTACAAGGGCCAGAACCAGCTCCAAGAAGAACATTTTTAGCTTCTCCTTTGAAGCCAACATTAGATTGTTGGCACTGAACTAAAGGCTGTCTGGATCTGGAGCTATGCTTTATCTCGAGATGCAAATTCGTCATGCAAAACACACACCTAGCACTCACACGTTGCAGCTCTGGGCTGCACTGTTCCAGGGCTGCATCCTCACGGGGCTGCTGACTCCAGCAGGAAAGAGACAAATGTCTCCTTCTGGAGCCCCGCCACCTCCTCAGCTACCCATGGGGGAGTTTGGTGTCACTGCCCCCCGAGAAGTGTGATCAAATTCTGGCCTCCAGCTATGCCACTATTATTGAGTCAGCATTGAACTCTACAAGCATTTAATCCAATTTCTCTCCCAATGTTAGAAATCTTTTCACTGTCACCCCAACTGGTGGCCCTACAGCCTCTGAATGAATTCATCCATTGACAAGGAGCTCACACCTTTGCAACCAAGACCATTCTATGTTGAGCAGCTCTGACTGGAGAAACATTTTTTATAGTGAGCTGAAATCTGCCACCATATAATTCCTACTTGTTGGTCTTAGTTCTGCTCCTTGGAATATTAAGACTAAAATAAATTGATATCTCAGAGGGTCAAATGAGACTGAGTTTACCACAAACGCAAATATTTTTCATTTTGCATATTTTTTTAAAAAGTTGCAAAATCCATATGGCTTTTCCTGTCCCCTTCCCTCTTCTCTCTGCTTTACAAAATATTAGCTTCCTTCCTTCTTTTTGTTCTCTCCCCCTTCCTCCCTCTTTTCTTTCTTTCTTCCTTTTTCTCTTCCTTCATCCAAACACCATTAGGCAGGCCCAAAGGAGACAGGAAGCCGGGGCTCGGGGAGGGCACAGGTAGGCCCAAGCTGGCATCAGGGCCCACGCACAAAGGCGAAGAAGTCAGAGGGTCCAGAGACTGACTAAAGAGAGGGACAGAGATAAGGGGAACCAGGTTTTCTACAGCTGAAAGGAGGTACAAATATAGAAAGCAAGAAAACTAGAATACACTCTGTGATATTGGGTTGGAATTAGAAGTATTGATATGAACTCATGGATTTCAACAAATACAGAAGTAAATTTGCATGTATTATAAAAGGTGTAATTTCCTAGCTCTGTCCATTGACAGGGCCTGAGAACAGCAACATCCCACTAGCAATGAGCGCACCTATTACCCTATTACCCAGATCTTGGCTTTGAAATACTATTTTCCACCAAAAGAAATTTCTTGGAGAAATGGTGCCACTAGTTGGAGTGAGAGTGTAAAGATTTCTTACATTTCTTAAAAGAGTTTCTTGGAGAAATGTCTGATTCCAGTGCTGGGGCAGGGAAAGTGCATGTACCTGGAACATCTCATATGCCAAAACATAAAGAAGTACTCAGAAAATGATGGAAATATGCCAAGAGGGATATAGGAACCAGTTTGAAAGGGTTCCCACCAGCCAAACTGGAAAAATTAGAACATCAAAAGAAACCATGATAGAGATTGGAGCCATTGAATAAAATAGGAACGCGTACATCCAAACACAGATATAAAATTTTATATGAACAAATGAAAGGAGAGAAGGAAATATCTTTTCCTTGTAGTAGAAAGGTAGCTATTAAATAGAAAAGGAGTCACGGTATTAGAAATTTACCATTTGACCGCCACCGAAGTAACAATTCAGGTGGGAAATGTCAAGAGATACTTCAACTGGTGGGTGAAGGTGGACAAGGAAGGGGATTTCACACCATATCAAAGCACCTTCTCATAAAGCAGTGATTACAAGGAGGGAGAAAGGGCCACTTTAGGTGGAGAAACCCAAACCAAGTGACCTAAGTTACCGCCACCACCAAGACAAATAGACCTCGTGCGCCTACTACCCGATACGCTTCCATGAAAAGAACACAGTCTTTACAATAGTCTGGCTAAAAATACATAACCTGGGTCTAATGGAGAGGAAACCCAAACATGGACAAACACAAACTGAGGGAAATTCGACAATAGGCTTGAAAATTTTCAAGGTCATAAAAATCAAAGACAAAGCAAGCGCCATTCCAAATGGAAAGGGCCAAAGGGACAGGGCCACCTCGTACTGCGTGGGACCCGAGGTCGGATCCAGAATTTTAACAGATGTTACCTGGGACGTTGGCAAAAGTGGGGTCTCAGGGTGAAATGTATCCAGGAGTGCTTAGTACTATTTTTACAAATTTCTAAACCAGTTTTTAAATAAAATATTTTTTAATTCATATAGACAGCAGTTCAGTGCTTTTTGACGTTTTCCCCTTAAGAAAACCCTCTCCGGCTAATAATATCTAAAATGCCATCAATGTGGCTTCTACCCACTCCCACCCTCTTCTTACTAAGACTTAAAACCTGGAACATTGTAAAAAATGGGAGTATCCCTGCAGAGGTAATATTTTAAGCCAATATTCATTTTCAATCATGTTTCCCAAAGTGGCTTGCAGTGTATTAGGTCTATGAGATTTTTGTTCCTGTGGTATTAAGGAAAAGGGGATTTTTTTTTATTAAAGAATTTTGGAAAACACTGAGTTACACAAAGTTTCTTTACTGAAGGATTCCGCAGAGCCTTTAAGAAGTTGATAGGTATTTTAACTTGGCCTGAGGGGAAATTACAATTGGAGTTATTTGATCATTGCCCCATATGTTTCAAAAAACACCTTTTGGAAAATGCTGGCTGACAGATTCCAATCAGGCAGTGAGGCTTTGAGAGTTTGGGCTCTGGTGTTAGATAGCCTAGGTTCAAATCCTGCTGCCCCCCTTAGTAACTGTGTGGCTTGGGGCAAGTCCATTAAACTCTCAGTGCTTCAGTCTCGTCATCTCTAAAATAGAGGGGATAGAGTTCTTATGGTGGTGTTGGGGCGGGGGGGACAGTAACTAGACATGATAATAAAGACAACAATTATAGCACATGCTTGGCACATGTAAGGACTCAGTGCGCATTTACACTGCATGCTGTTGTTACTGTTCTATGCTGGGAGCCCCTTTGGACTGGAACAGAGCCTAAGTGGGTGGGGATTTTAGAAAGTGCCACCAAGGACAGGAGAGGAGTGGGCGGCCAGAACTAAAAAGCTGAAGGCACTCAAGGCAAAGTCTCAACATCCTCCCACTTTGAGTGCATTGTTGTTAAAGCCCCCTTCTGCACAACCATCCAGGCTCTCCCAGAAGCCCCAGTGTGCTGTGCGGGACAAAGACCCAGACAAGGCCACCCTGCTCCAACCTGCACCCAAATCGGGACACCCATCTTCCCCGGGGAAGCACAGAGCACAAGAAAACATTTACCCCTATGAAATAACTGTAGCTATTTTCCTCGCTATAAAAACATTTAATGGGTTCACTGAGTTAGCCCCCTGCCTGCCTCTGGTCCCTTGGCCACTCCCTCCTGTGCCACAAGAAGGAGAAAGAGGGGTTTAGAGAGCATAGGCATCTACCCAATGGAGTGTCCCAAGCGGTACCCCCATAGCCCAGAGTCACCACTGAGGAGCTGACCCCATGGGGCAGGCAGCTCACCACAGACAGGCTTCACCAGCGCTTCAGAAAATGAAAAGCTTTATTAAACTTTCAAGTCCAGAACAGATGTGTCCAGACATAAATATTCAAAAGATCCCATCTGTTAGGTAAATCGTCTTTCGATGTAGTAACGGAGGGACCATACGTTAGTGAGACCCCGTAGCTCTGAGGGCCCAGGAGTCTCAGAAATCCTGCAAGCAGATGCTCCTGGAATCAAAATAAAACGAGCCCAAGTAACAAGAACATCCAGGCAAGACCAGGGCAGTGGGAAGTACAGTCAGGGCCTCTGCTGGTCAGGGGCCCAAAAGGCAGGCGGCCAACGATGAAACCCCCACAGGCTGCATGGGCAGGGGTATCAAGAAAAATTAACCAAATCCCCCGCTACACACCCACAGTCAGGTTTTGGTTAAAGATATTGAGGTTCTCCCTGAGACTGTCATTCTCCCCCAGTCAGTTCATGCCTTAGGTAAGACACCACTCTCGGCCTGGCTCTCCTCATTTGGAAAATTAGACCACTGAGCACCCACTTTATGCAACAGGCTACATCGGGCCTTATAGAATGAACACTAATATAAATAAGAATAAGCAGCCAACACGTATACACCCTGTGATAGGCAGTATTCTCAATGCTGGACATTCACTGACTTATGTCATCTTCCCAGCGACCCTCTGAAGTACATACTACTATTAGTCCCATTTTACAGGTGAGGAAACTGAGGCATAGGGAGAATGAGTGATTTGCCCAGGGGGTCATAGATGGTACGTGCTGGGCCAGGATTCAAAGCCAGGCAGACTGCCCCACGGGCAGGGTATGTAACCCCCATGCTGGAATGGTACAGAACTGCCTCCTGCCAGGAAGGAGTTCACATGACCTCTAAATGTAGGAAAGCGAAAGACATCAGAGCCCCAACTAGTGTGGCTCAGTTGGTTGGGCATCATCCGAATGGTTGCCAGTTTGATTCCCAGTGAGAAGCTGATCAATGTTTCTCTCCCTCTCTTTCTCCCTCTCTTCCCCTTTCTCTAAAAATAAATAAAATCAGAAGGGAGGGAGGGAGTAAGGGAAGGATGGAGGGAGGAGAAAACATACACACAACTGCTTAGGAGTCCTATTCCACGGGTAAAACTTGGTGCTCGGGCAATGGGGCTGCTGGGAGGGACATACGGAGCCCATTCCCAGGTCTAAAACCCAAAGCTCTCTGTGGCAGTTCCCAGGTCAGTTTGTCTGCTCAGTGTCCTCTCTCCCTAACAGAACAGCCAGGTTCATCTAGTCCCTCTGTCCTGACTGCACTTCCACTATCCTCTGTCAACGACGTTGCTGCTCACCTCCTGCCTACAGCACCGTCACCCTCCTCCTTGCCCATCACAGTCACCCGACAGGTTCGAACTTCAACCTTTCCCAAGCCTTCCTTGCAGGCACCCACCCAGCAAGCTCCCCCCCCCGCTCCTCCCCCCCCCGAAGTCCTCCAGCACCTATCACACACTCATTCTTTTAACATATGTTCTCAGTCTTATGCAGTCAGGTATCCAAGTGCCTAACATGGGTTCAACTCCATACACGCACTATGCTCCAGCTGTGCTGAGCTTCTCACCCACCTAGAACATACTAAGCATCATTTCTGTTTGGATTGAAGAAGACTTTTCATTGTAAAATATAGAATTCCAACCAAAACCAGTTTGAGTCAAAATGTTCAGAGGTGCTGAATAGCCTTGAGGTAAACAGGTCCAACTGCACCCAAATGCTCAAGCAGGATCCATCCCGGACAGATGCTCAGGACACTGTAGCAAGATGCCTATCTGCTGCTTTTTGCTCACATCCCATCAATCTAGCAGCCCCAGCAGAGACAGGGGTCCTCTTCATAGTTCCGACGGGGATCATTCACCATCCCCAAGCCAGTTACTGCCACCAGGGTATTCAATGCTCTCACTGGCAAAGTCTGGGTTATATGCCCATCCCCAGGTCCCACAGGGAGGCACAGAGGAAGCAGCCACACCAAAACATGAACTGACCATGGGAGAGGTATTTCCTCAAGGAAAATTCTGAGGGTTGTTACCAGAAAAAGGGTGAATGAATGCTGAACAGGCAGAAACTACTACAACCACCACCACCAAGACTGATGCCCACTAAATAAATCCATTTGTTGAGTTTTACTATGCTCTCAGGATTGGATTAACAATACCACCACTGAAGATTAAATAGCGTATTTTAGTCACTTGGGTACACAGTCAATGCTTAGTAAGCAGTAGATACAGGTGACTAGGTAGGTTCTATTACACTGCGTACAATTATAGGGGTAGTGTTTCCATGGGACACAGATGACAGGGTGGGGACTGACTGTGGGAGTGGGAGTGGGAGGTGGAGGAGAGCAAAGGGGGAAAAATTGGGACAACTGTAATAGAACAATAAAAGATTTAATTAAAAAGATAAAAATAAAATAAACATTCTGGTTAGCATAAAAAAAAAAGTAGTAGTGTTTCTTTTATCACCAAAAACTATTTTTAAATTAACTGCATCTTACAATTATTCTATCATATAATCAAGGAAATGTGGTGTTTGTTCATCAATCTAGACTAAACTGTGAGCTTCCTGAGCAGGAGTTTACTTACTTTATGTCCTCAACACTTAGCGTAAAGTCTTTTATATGTGTGCTAATTAACCCAAGTAGTGTTATTCAAGAAGAGATGTGCCTTTACCATTCATTCATTCATTCAACAAATATTTATTGAATACCTACTATGTGACGGTCCTTGCATTGGAGGTAGGGATATACTGTCAAACAATGTTACTCACACATCTTTTTTGTGTCTTAACAGGGACAGCCATAGATCTGAGGGCTCAGGGCAGAGCCATGCCCCAAAGCTAGCAGCTTCCATGGGTTGTGTCAATCCAGAGCAAAGATGAGAAGCCAGGAGGTTGCAGGAGATGAAGGTAGTTAAATGTGAGTTTCCAAAGTCTTAAAACACATGCTGGGGAGTTTAGATTAAAGGTGAGAGGCAAATGGGAGCTCCTGCCGATTTCTGAATGGACGAGTGACAAAATCAGAATGGCACTTCAAGAAAATTAGGCTAGCTGTTGGGGACAGGATGTAGCAGGCGGTGTGAGGCTGCAGGTGGAAAGGCCCATTAGAAAGAAGGCTGCTGCAGAAATCAGCGTGTGCAGCCATCAGAGGCTGGACGCCACGGGGCGCTTGGCCGTGTCAATGGCTTGAGAAGGTCAGATCCCAGAGAAAGAACTGCCAGTCCATTCTGAGAGGGAGAGACCAAGAGAGGAAACAGTCAAAGGTGACTTCAAGGTTGAATGCTTAGAAGACCAGCTGCCCTTGGGAGACTCAGTCAAACACAGAGGGTGAAGGCCACGGCAGGAGAGGGAGAGAGAACATGAACCATATTCACTAAGCTGTGTGTGCCAGGTGTCAGCACACCTATCCAGAAACCACAGAGAAATCTTCTCTCTTCTGGGCCCGGAAAGGCAGCTCCACTTTCTCTTTTCCTGACTCGAGAGAGGATTCACAATAAGCTCACTGCTGCCATCTTTGTCATAAGTTGTTTGGACAATTAGGCAAAGGACCCAGGTGAGGCAAGGGCTAACTGACATAACCTTGAGTCATTGCACAAGCAAGACAATCAGTGAAGATTCATTAAGTAGCAAAATAAAAGGCATACAGCCTAGAGTTAGAAAGGGCCCAGACTCAGTCTCCAAATCTTCATGGAAGTTTATTGTCCCCCTGTTGTCACATTCTCAGCAACTCTCATTAAGTCCTTAGTGCTTAAATATTGGTCATGCTCTACTGCACTTAATGGGAGTGGGGGCAGGCTGCAGTCGTATTTTTCACTTTGGTGATTCTCAGGACATAAGCCTCCTAGATGTTAAAGAGGACTAATGGGCAAATACGAACAGAAAATATGTGCAAAATCCCTGGCACATAGTGAGTGCTCAATACGTATTGGGTCCTAAAGACACGTTTGGCTGTTAGGGCCTCAGAAAGATGAGAGAAAAACACAAACACCAATACCTGCTCTGAAAGAGACTCATGAAATCAACAAATCTCACTTTAAATTGCCACAGACACTCCTTCAGCCCTGAGTTTGAAAACAGAACAAAGACCATGTCTCTATTTTCCTACCTTTATAAGGATGTCTGGATCCTTTCTCTTAAATGCTTAATTCAGTCCAGCTACTAATTATTGTCATCTCCCCATGTTATTTAGGTTTCTGGTTTCCTAGCATTTGAGACCAGACAGATCTAAGTGCCCCCTCCCTTTCTAACTCTCTTTTGATGGTCCAGGCTAGGCAAGCCCAGTGGCACATCTCTTGCCCACGCTTCCTTTGGGCGCTCAGAGACTACAAAGAACTGGCCCATTAAGAGCAGAGGTACTGAATGAACCCTTGTGCATGGCTGGTGGGAATACAAAATGACACGGTCACCACAGAAAGCAGGATGGCGGCCACTCAGAAAATTAAACATGGAGCTACTGCATGATCCAGCAATTTCAATCCTAGGCATAAACTCAAAATAATGGAAAGCAGAACCCGAACAGATATTAGTACACCCTTGTTCATGGCAGCATTGTCCATAATCACCAAAGGGAGGAAACCTCCCACATACCCATCAGTAGAGGAATGGATAAACAAAATGTGCTATATACA